>JARFIW010000123.1:0-83260 GCA_036346225.1 Platerodrilus igneus
TTTAGAGCACTGATCCGGTGAATCAGAGGTTGCAGGTTCAAATCCTGCTGTAGCCGTTCTTTTAGTGGTTTTCAATTACTAGTTCGATTTGAAATGGTAATTCAACTTTAAATACAAGGTTGGGATTTCATTTCATCTTAATAAATTTAAATATATTAAGCATTCATTTGCATTCCAAATGTGGATTATTCTCTATTAATAATAATATAATTACATGTTTGTATTATTCTGAACGTTGCAAAAATGGGAGGATCAAGTTATGAGTACATGAATTATGTATATAACTAGATTCAATTTCCTTAAATGCAAGACGTAATTGAAAATCGTTAACAAGGACCAAGCTTCAGTAGTATTAAGTATAACATCATCTAAACAATTAGGCTAGATAGCTCAATTGGTTAGAGCACTGATCCGGTGAATCAGAGGTTGCAGGTTCAAATCCTGCTGTAGCATTTCTTTTAGTGGTTTTCAATTACTAGTTCGATTTGAAATGGTAATTCAACTTTAAAATACAAGGTTGGGTTTTCATTTCATCTTAATAACTATTAATATATATTAAGCATTCATTTGCATTCCAAATGTGGATTATTCTCTATTAATAATAATATAATTACATGTTTGTATTATTCTGAACGTTGCAAAAATGGGAGGATCAAGTTATGAGTACATGAATTATGTATATAACTAGATTCAATTTCCTTAAATGCAAGACGTAATTGAAAATCGTTAACAAGGCCAAGCTTCAGTAGTATTAAGTATAACATCATCTAAACAATTAGGCTAGATAGCTCAATTGGTTAGAGCACTGATCCGGTGAATCAGAGGTTGCAGGTTCAAATCCTGCTGTAGCCGTTCTTTTAGTGGTTTTCAATTACTAGTTCGATTTGAAATGGTAATTCAACTTTAAATACAAGGTTGGGTTTTCATTTCATCTTTAACTATTAATATATATTAAGCATTCATTTGCATTCCAAATGTGGATTATTCTCTATTAATAATAATATAATTACATGTTTGTATTATTCTGAACGTTGCAAAAATGGGAGGATCAAGTTTTTACATGAATTATGTATATAACTAGATTCAATTTCCTTAAATGCAAGACGTAATTGAAAATCGTTAACAAGGCCAAGCTTCAGTAGTATTAAGTATAACATCATCTAAACAATTAGGCTAGATAGCTCAATTGGTTAGAGCACTGATCCGGTGAATCAGAGGTTGCAGGTTCAAATCCTGCTGTAGCTTCTTTAGTGGTTTTCAATTACTAGTTCGATTTGAAATGGTAATTCAACTTTAAATACAAGGTTGGGTTTTCATTTCATCTTAATAACTATTAATATATTAAGCATTCATTTGCATTCCAAATGTGGATTATTCTCTATTAATAATAATATAATTACATGTTTGTATTATTCGAACGTTGCAAAAGGGAGGATAATTATAGTACATGAATTATGTATATAACTAGATTCAATTTCCTTAAATGCAAGACGTAATTGAAAATCGTTAACAAGGCCAAGCTTCAGTAGTATTAAGTATAACATCATCTAAACAATTAGGCTAGATAGCTCAATTGGTTAGAGCACTGATCCGGTGAATCAGAGGTTGCAGGTTCAAATCCTGCTGTAGCTTCTTTAGTGGTTTTCAATTACTAGTTCGATTTGAAATGGTAATTCAACTTTAAAATACAAGGTTGGGTTTTCATTTCATCTTAATAACTATTAATATATAAGCATTCATTTGCATTCCAAATGTGGATTATTCTCATTAATAATAATATAATTACATGTTTGTATTATTCGAACGTTGCAAAATGGAGGATCAAGTTATTAGTACATGAATTATGTATATAACTAGATTCAATTTCCTTAAATGCAAGACGTAATTGAAAATCGTTAACAAGGCCAAGCTTCAGTAGTATTAAGTATAACATCATCTAAACAATTAGGCTAGATAGCTCAATTGGTTAGAGCACTGATCCGGTGAATCAGAGGTTGCAGGTTCAAATCCTGCTGTAGCTTCTTTAGTGTTTTAATTACTAGTTCGATTTGAAATGGTAATTCAACTTTAAAATACAAGGTTGGGTTTTCATTTCATTTTTTTTTTTTTTTTTTTTTTTTTTTTTTTTTTTTTTTTTTTTTTTTTTTTTTTTTTTTTTTTTTTTTTTTTTTTTTTTTTTTTTTTTTCTATTAATAATAATATAATTACATGTTTGTATTATTCTGAACGTTGCAAAAATGGGAGGATCAAGTTATGAGTACATGAATTATGTATATAACTAGATTCAATTTCCTTAAATGCAAGACGTAATTGAAAATCGTTAACAAGAGCCAAGCTTCAGTAGTATTAAGTATAACATCATCTAAACAATTAGGCTAGATAGCTCAATTGGTTAGAGCACTGATCCGGTGAATCAGAGGTTGCAGGTTCAAATCCTGCTGTAGCCGTTCTTTTAGTGGTTTTCAATTACTAGTTCGATTTGAAATGGTAATTCAACTTTAAAATACAAGGTTGGGTTTTCATTTCATCTTAATAACTATTAATATATATTAAGCATTCATTTGCATTCCAAATGTGGATTATTCTCTATTAATAATAATATAATTACATGTTTGTATTATTCTGAACGTTGCAAAAATGGGAGGATCAAGTTATTAGTACATGAATTATGTATATAACTAGATTCAATTTCCTTAAATGCAAGACGTAATTGAAAATCGTTAACAAGGGCCAAGCTTCAGTAGTATTAAGTATAACATCATCTAAACAATTAGGCTAGATAGCTCAATTGGTTAGAGCACTGATCCGGTGAATCAGAGGTTGCAGGTTCAAATCCTGCTGTAGCCGTTCTTTTAGTGGTTTTCAATTTAGTTCGATTTGAAATGGTAATTCAACTTTAAATACAAGGTTGGGATTTCATTTAATCTTAATAACTATTAATATATATTAAGCATTCATTTGCATTCCAAATGTGGATTATTCTCTATTAATAATAATATAATTACATGTTTGTATTATTCCGAACGTTGCAAAAATGGGAGGATCAAGTTATTAGTACATGAATTATGTATATAACTAGATTCAATTTCCTTAAATGCAAGACGTAATTGAAAATCGTTAACAAGGGCCAAGCTTCAGTAGTATTAAGTATAACATCATCTAAACAATTAGGCTAGATAGCTCAATTGGTTAGAGCACTGATCCGGTGAATCAGAGGTTGCAGGTTCAAATCCTGCTGTAGCCGTTCTTTTAGTGTTTTTTAATTACTAGATCGATTTGAAATGGTAATTCAACTTTAAAATACAAGGTTGGGTTTTCATTTCATTTTCATTTCATTTCATATATATATATATATATATATATATATATATATATATATATATATTGACGTGATAAGGTGATAGGGTAATTGAAATCCTAATTCTAAAAATAAATCCCACTAAAATGTAATAGAATCCGGAAAAAATGAGATTTTCCGTCAATTCATGGTTACGCCTTGCAGAATACAAGCGTACCTTTATTCATTGATGTATAATGCAAAAACGCAAATTGTGCGTGTATGATATAAGCATATTGTAAATAAATAGCAAGTAACGTAAATTGGATATGTGAATTGTAATATACCGTAAAATGCATTTGATTTGCTGTAAATAGCATAAAAGAGTACAGCTACACGCATTTAGTTTGAGAAACTAAATAACGCCAAAATTAAAAAATATTTTGTGTACTGAAGGCAAATATTTCCTATAAAGCGCAAATCCTTTTGGAATAAAACGCAACCAAATTAAATTAATTAACCGGTGAATTGTAGCAATTGATTCTATTAATACAGAAAGTTATCTCTATTAAAAGAAATTATTTAGTACCGCCGAATAATAAGAAATTTGCAGTCATCAAGAGTATCATAATTCTGAAAGTTAAGTTGGGAAAGATGGAAGTTCGGCAGGAGTTTTTGATAGTGCCAGGGTTAAGAGTTGATGCCATTCCGGGAATGGATTTTATAAGGAAGATGAAAGGTAAAATAGATACCGAAAATAAGGTGATAATTATCGGAGATGAAAGGATTAAATGAGACCAAGTCCATATACAGGCACAAGAAGATTGTATGAAATTGAATAAATTTGAGAAGCAGATGAAAAAGGAAGAAGATAAGAGCGTAAGTATTAGTGTCCTGGTAAAGTTAGAAGTGAAGTTGTAGCGTTTTAAGACAAGAAGACGGAATTATAGGAAACTGCAGAAGATGATGTTGAAGAGATGAAAATAATAGATGAAACTGATGAAAATAGTATGATTTTAGGTGTTGAAGAAAAGATAAACGAATTTTCTGTGAATGCAGTTCTTAAAACTAAAATAAATAAAGGTAGTAAAATACTAAAAAATGATGAAGTAATTTGGAAAGTAGAACTTAATAATTCGTTTGGGATAATTATGATTAGAGAATCAGATCGATATTTTAAATGAAGTATGTATAAATATGGAGAAGTAGCGTTTGGTTTGTCGAAACATTCATTTAAATATACGGATGTAAGAAAGAATTGAAAGCATAGAAAAAAGAAAGAAATTAGCGAGATGCAAGAGGATGAGGGAGTTTATAGTATAAATGTGAATTATTTTGGAGAAAGATGCAAATTATTTTGAAAGAAAATTAGAGAAGGAAGTAAGAATGGTTGATATATGTAGTTATAATTAAATAGAATCGTTGTTAAGAGGAACCTTATGAATTAGAAGATAGAGAGTTAAGAATTACTACTGAATGTAAAAATGAGTTAAGAGGTTTAAGACTAAAGTTTATGCATATTATGAAGACTAATTGAAAGATGTACGATTTGAAAGTTACGTAAGTATGCTAGATATAGAGATTCTAGACCATAATTTTTTGGACGTGAGCAGTATAGCTAAGTAGTTGCTGGGACAATTTCATGACAATTTTATACCCATATTTTTTCATGATTACGATTGTTCAGAGAGGAATATGAAATAATATGAGGAATTATGTACGATAGTCAAGAGAATTTTGTATGAGATGAAATTTGATGAGACCGCGTGTGAATATGAGAAAAGTTAGAGATATAAGATAGAAACGTTAGATTGTAAATGATATTAGTATATAAGTTAAGGACAGTTTAGTTGATTATCAGATAGAAATAGGTGTATTGTTAAAAGGAGAAGAGCCCTAGAATGAAAAGATTATGCGTGTGTATTATAAAACCTATACAATTAGTTTTAGTTAGCAAGTAGTTAGAAATAAAAGTATTAAAGTTAGTTATATATGCGGAAAAATAACGCAGATTTGAAATTTTATATTTTTTTTGGAGAAAAATGACGTGATAAGGAGTCACGAAAGGTTATTGAAACCCTAATTCTAAAAATAAATCTCACTAAAATATAATAGAATCCGGAAAAATGGAATTTACCATAAATTCATGATTAAGCCTTGTATAATATGAGTACAGCTTTATGCATTTAGTTTGATAAACTAAAACCAACGTGTATTTAAAATCCCAAAATTTTGTGTACTGAAAGCAAACATTTCCTATAAAGTGCAAACCCTTTTGAATTAAAAAGCGATCAAGGTAAATTAATTAACCCGTGAATTGTAGCAATTGATTTTGAATAAAGAACGTTCTAGAATATGAGTTATTGGTATTTAAAAATTCGTATAAACTTATTAAATAAACATTTTCGTTCTCAGAAGCAGCTTGAACATCGGAAAACCTGCAAAATCCCTGATATAATCCATTATCTTTTTGCATTAGTAAGCGACGCCACAATGATAGTATATGAGAAACAAAGACAGAGAATGTGTCACGGATACCTAAAATAGAAGAAGGTAATAAAATGTCGAAATTTTATACGCTAATTGGGTATTCCTGGAAACCTTGCATCATAATGTTTGAGATTGTTGTGAAAAAATTCTGGAAAATTTGTTTATAAATAAGCGCTTATCAAAGATGGATTCATTCATTTGATTTCATTCATTAGAGCACAAAATGTTATTTGAATTAAAAAGCGTGAGCGGTTGCTATGCGAAGATAGTAATAGAAATATGTAGTAAACATATTGTAGTTTGATAATTGCCAGGCTGCAATGAATATTAAAGTGATGTTCTTAAACCCAAATTACATACAAAAGTGGAATTATTAATTACGAAGAAAAGGCAAAATTCTTCAATATAAAGCTATTTTTAAAGATATGTTAAATGATTGAAAAAGAAGATTTAACCCAAAGAAATAAGAAATTTTAATTTAGAAAAACTTGTAAGCCGGTTTGAAGATCAATTTAAAATAAGAAGATTTTTAATTATGGGAGCCATTTTGTGGATTCTGCAAGTATCAATGTTAGATTTATTTTTATCTGATATTAGGGTATTTAGAACTAGTTTAAGATAATCCTAACAATTTTTTTTGTGTGAGGGATTTTTTTACCAGGAGTTTGTGTTCAGAGTTTGATGTACTCTGATCTTTAATAGATTATGTGTCAAGGATTTTTTCTGGCCAAAACAAATCTTACCAGCGTGGAAAGAATTTATAACCAGGTGAAAGGTTCTCAAAAGAAAAAATTTAATTCTGTAAATGTAAAATAAGGCAAGCAACAATAATTTTGTTTGTAACAAAGATTTCTTAGAAATTATTTTATGTTTGAAAAAAAACGATGTTGTAAATGCTTTTGTATGAAAAGTGATATTTCATATTGTATAAATGCTTTGTGATAGTGCTGCGTTTTATTTCATTTTGAAAACTCCAGAAATTCCGTTGAGCTAGCCAGGCAAAATTAGAAATGAAGGTATATGAACAATTTCAAGTTTACGAACCAGAAGTATCGTTTTACAGCACTCTTTCAGCGACGCTCACAACGCGAGACCATTTTTATATCACTCTTTCAGTGGCTCTCAGGGCGGCCTTATCACAACATTCTTTCAGTGGCACCACAACGTGCGGCAGTGTCACTGCAGTCTTTTAGTGACTCACAACGTGGGATTGCTGTTACACGGTCAAACTTTGGAGCGTCGCTAAAAGAGTGCTGCGACAACGTCCCAGCAAATTGTAAATTTGAAATTATTACCTTACCCTTCTCTACTTTTCTTTACCCGGTTATCTCAACGGAAGTTCTCAAAATGAGATAAAATACGGAAATCTCAGGAAAACTTCTATACATTCAAAAAAGCATTTTTCTTTCATACTAAACAGTTTATAATACAATTTACGGTTCCAGTTCATACAGAATATAATTAAAATTTTTAGTGGATTTTTATTAATTCTTACATCATCTTTTTTAGTTAATAGTTGGAGAATTGGCCTCTCTTATTACCACGCATATAAGTGTATTTGGTCAAAAACGCATCACAGATATTTAATTAAAGGTCAAAAGACTTCGAACTTCAACATCAAAATTATCTGCAAATCATCCGCTTCACAATTAGAAAAAAATGTGAACTTATTCTAATTTAAAATACAAAATATTGAAATATTATCAATTAACAAACAAAGAAATCCAAATTTTATACTTATAGCTATTTGTTGAAGAACACTTATCCCAATCTACTTTTCATTACCCTCAACGGTATTAAATCCTGCCTGGTTTTATTCTAAAATTGACGTGCCAATCCCAGTATACAAGATCATCCATATTATCTTAAAACTCCGTTTAACGTTAGTTTGTAAAAGTGCATCTTCTATTTTCAATTAATTGTGAAACGCCGATGAGATTGATTACAAATTATTCAAAACGTATTTGTTTCATTTCGTACAGTAATTTAAATTGTTCTAACTTACACATTGGAAGTATCATGCTAAATGTCAAATACTGTATGCATGGCAAATTAATCTCGTTAAATGAAATGAATCGTCGTGTACTAAATCCTAAATCTTACGTGTTAGTTGGCTTTAAAAGGAATCAAACTCCAATGAATCTTGAATTTATGAATGGATACCTCTAATAAAGTTCTGGCTTATATATAGAATTTTTAACTACGTCACTTTTTCTATACGATTCCAGATTTAATTGGAAGAATTACTCACCTGCGTGATGTAATTTTAATAAGGATAGCCCACTTTATGGCTTAATTAGTGTCAAACTATGAACTATGTTTATCGTGAAACGTGCCGTTTATTTTTGACTAATGCACGGAGTCAATGTTCGAGTGACATTTCTGCCAAAGCTATAAACTAATTTTTATCTATTTTATAGGTTTTTTTAATTGTCGGCCGAGTTCTTTGAGTAAACTTTGCTACGTACCTGGATGTAGCCGAAAGAAAAGTAAATACCAGACTAACTACCAACCGCGGAGAGTGGGGGGATTTGCCTACATACCAAAAAAAAACAAAAAAATAAAGTACATCCTCGACGACTATCTATTAACACATAAAAATAAATAAAGGGTTCTGTACAAACAAGCAAAAAGAAAATAAATCAAGCGTTATTATTTCACAGCAAAGAATTGTATTGTACGGACATTTTAGTATTTTAGTTACAAATGCGCATCCCGTATTTACACAAAATAAAATTAATCAGTAGTAAATCAATATGCGAGAGCTTTTGTCAAGCGTTTTTAAAATTTCACCTAATACTTTTTGTAAAATAACTAATTAATAGGAAACAATCAACATATGAGAGCTTTTGTCAGACATGTTTTAAAGCGTACATAGTACTGTTTGTAAAATAAACCAATCAGTATAAAAGAGTAAGCGTATGTTTGTCCAACATTTTTAACAAAGGTACATCACACCTGTAGACCGATAATATTGCTTAGCAGCAACAAACAATAGTTCTACAATGTTACTTAGCTACACCATACGTTAATACGAAATATGCCATGACACACACAAAAGAAAACGAGTTGCATACCTGTAGGTGTCCGGATACTTAGCTCGGAAGCCCTCGGGGGCGAGTCAGCATAGCTATGGTCGTCAGGATACATTTACCCAGCTACCATTACTGTAGCAGCGGTTTACGGACAAAAGCAGTTGGTCTACGGACAAAAGCAGTTGGTCTACATAAAGAAAGAACCTATTTGGCCTCCAGCTAAAAAAACAACCCACGCAAGACACCTAGTTGTCGAACAGAAAAAAACAAACGTACATTGCTTTTGAAATACGGTGACAAATACTGTAAAAAATATTTCGACGTACAAGCTGTAGAATTAAATTCGGCGCTTGAATTGTTTATTCTGACGTTCTGCCGCCATTTTTGGTAGCAGAATTTTTATAGAAAGGAAGAATGTTAGGGGACATTGTAATTATAATATAAATCAGTTAGGGAATGATAGGGAAAGCTAAGGACGAATTTAGGCTAAATTATTTAGACCAGGGATGACGAATTTGTAAATATATAGAGCAGGCAAAATAGCTGGATTCACTATTAAAATATTTGGCAAATGCTTAGAAAATTGAATCGATTTTTAATTACTTAGCTAGCTTTGGATAGTTTTAAGTCGATCCTTTAGGTCGCACCGGTAAGTAGAGCTGACGAATGCTATCCGGTATTTCGAATCCCTCCCCTTTTACTTTCGCGTGTGTCCTGTTGATCGGACACGCTCCAAAATCAAAACTAGGGATACCATTATTCAAACCCTATTTCTAGTTTTTGTTTTAGTTTGTTAGGTTTCTATTTAGGATCAATTAATTTTGAAGCTAGATTTCATTCGAAGCACGTTATTTTCGCGTTTAAACCCAATGTATTACCTTCGGGTGGAGCATTGGGGGCGTGGCCGCAAGTATAGCAGGCATTATTCAAATTATAATGTAGAATCAAAATCAACAATGGTACATCTAACACGAATTCGAACTGCGAACCCTCGCTTATCGAAGTGCGATTGAAACTGGAAAACCCGGGTTTTATCGGATAGTGCGCGACCTCATTTCAATTAGTCTTTACATCGGAACAATAGAGAAAACCATTAAATGCGGTAGTAATGTATACCAAGATAACAGGCACCTAAACAGAATATAAACTATTTAATTGTAGCATAAACTTGTCGTTTCGAAATAAATAAGTTCAAAATGAAAATTTGTAGAAAGCGTATTTATTATTAAGTATGTTGAAGGATTTAACAGATTACCGGATACCTAAAACAAGGCGTAGACTATTTATTTTATGGAATAAATTCTATTTTAAAATCAAAACGGATTTGAGTTAACCAGAGAAATTTTTAAAAGCAAAATTGGAACGTAACAACTTTTATTTATTTAATGACGTTTAAAACATTTCATAGTAAATAATAACGTATTCGTTTCCGAATAAATAAGATTCTAGATTAATATTTTGGTTTAAAGCTCTTAAAATAAAATTAAATGGTCTACACACGGGAAAATAATTAAAGTATATGTTTGCTTTAATTACGGTTTTGCAAACGTAAAAAAAATAAAATCTTAATAATAGTAAAAAAATTGGTTTTTACTTCAAATAAAGCAAATATTTTATGCATGGAATTTGTATTTTTATAATAAATGATTGGTTTTATATCTTAAAGAATAAAGCTTCTTTTTACCAAGAAGACTTTATTTACACATACGGAAGTCAATTTAGCTAATTAAAGCTTCAATTTGCTAAATGCAATAAGATTGATATATTTTCTTCAAAGATATTTTAAATAACTTTTTATTTATAATACGCTTTAAAAACAATTGATTTGCATAAGGTATAAAGTTTATATACATGTGTGTGTGCGCGCGCGTGTGCGTATGCGTGTACGTGTGTGTGTGTGTGTATGTAATCAAGCGTTACAGGTTTCTTTGTAAATAATTGTAACTATTTAGACTTGTACGTGGCTAAATCAAGAACTGCAAATTGAAGCACGAACAGTGGCGTCTGGAACGTTAAAAGAATTTACGTATAATGTTGAGAACCCAAATTATGTCAAACACTAAATAATAACACCAAGTCAAATGAGTTTAGAACTAATAAATCGTGCTTCCTTTATTAAACGGAAAAATAAACTCTACGTCAGTTAATAGCATTTGTTTCACTGACATTGTGTCTTTGTTGATGAGCACCAAAGATGATGAATTTGGTGTTAGTTATCGCAACTGATTTCAAACATGGATAAACATGACAATCTTCATCTTTTAACCCTATCATTCAGTAGAGCATTCATATGCATACTGTAGGCAATCCTTCATAAATACTCTTAGCTGATTTAACCTAATTTATTAAATACTTATCGCTTAAATTTAATATTTTTGATTTTTGTGATTTCATTTGCTATGGTATTTTGTATAAATTAAATTATGTTTCAGGTGGTTAAAATGGCTTGGGCTGCCTGCAATGTTCTCAGAGCTATTAAGAGGAAGAATGAGTATTAATTCTGCACAGCGTTGTCAGTTTGTGGTGTTTCAAGTCCGCTTTAGTATAACTGTATTTTATTATTGATTTGTGTTTCATTTTGGCAAGTAATTGATAGTCACTGGCAGCATGTAAAATACAAACTTTTTTTTTTATTCTAAATATTTACCAATTTAATTTTTTTATTCAATATATTTTTTTAAATGAATCACTAGGATGGGCCAAAGGCCTAAATATAGTTTAATACTAATTAAAATAAAGTAAAAGGGGAAGGACACTGGTTATTAAGCGTTTAATTAAATCGAAATTGCCAATTCATTTGAAAGCAAACCTGCAAAACGAACAAATTATCAATACAATAAATACACCAACGGTTAATAAATGTAGACTGCGTACACCATTAATTAAAGAAAACGAGGACAACGAACTGTAACGTTCCGTTTGTATGACCATTCATTATATTATAATCGTATAGCAAGCGTAGTAAATGACGCACTTCGAATATTAATTTTAAAGCAGGCGAGGGATTGACATTAAGTAACGTCAGAGAGTTTTTGTGTTATTTTATGGTGCGGGTGTGTTAATCTATTTGTTGCAGGTCTACTCGATGTCCACTTTTATTTGCCGTTATCTATATCTATATATATATATATATATATATATATATATATATATATATATATATATATATATATATATAGAATACAAATCCATATTGGAAATTTCTAATTTGGACGAGAAAGAAAGGACCTTTTTAAATTACGTATGCCGTAAGCCGTAATTGTCCAATCTATTTGGGAACAGCACACACCCCGTAATGACGCTTGTTGGTAGTTTGTTAAAACGTACACGACTCCTCACTATGTACAGTGGTGATTTACCCCACAAGTTAAGCGTTGAACTGTTACTATTTTTAGTTAGTGATCAGACTAGTTCCGCACGTTGGCACTGAGCTATTTTGTTCCCCAAAACTATACGTTGTTGTTGACAATCGGTGACAGTGGAGCCAACATTAGAAAAGTGCGCTGTGTCGTATATTCACTCTATCCTCGCTGCCCCGTCGGCCACGTGGGATAGAAATAGATGTGTGCGCACTGTTAGCATTTATAACTGTAAAGCTACGAGCCTTTTCAAGGTAATTTACCCCTTTTTGTAATTTGTTCCGTGGACGCAAGTTCATAATATGTGTAAAGCAAACCTATTCAACTAGTCCTACGTTTAGTATCCACCTAGATACAGCAGGTTTTGCATGCATCCGGATCAAAACGCATGATACTTCGGGTTCCAGTTCATACCCTACGTAGTCAAATTGATTAGCCGCATCAGCGTTAGATCCAGGTACATCCATCCCTACTTTGTTTAAAAATATAAGTTGTACATAAGAGTTTATTTTGATAACCCTGGCCAGTGCGAACGTCGATTTAATAATAAGTTACTGTTTATGTTTGTTGCATTTAAGGCGTACTAGTAGGCGCCGTATGTTTGTTCAAATGTATATATATCTGTGTCAATTAATGTAATCCTTACAGCAATGTGTAGAAATAGAGCCAGCAGCCGAAGATAAGGTGTATCATTTCACTTAAGATTGCATGTGCAAGTAGGGCAAATCAGAGCATTCTACACCGTGAGTTACTCTTTATTTTTCCTTTATTATTACTACCAAGTGCTAAGAAGCTTTCTCGACCAGTAACGAGATTCTTATGATTATAGCTAGCATTGTGTCATTACTGGTGGTGCCCACCCGATTTTGTTATCGTTAAAACCTATCTCTAATCTATACTGTTTACCGCTTACTACGGATTTGGGCTGTTAGACACCCAAACTACGACTTGTGTCAGACCCACCCCTCGCCGACTAGAGCTAGTCAACTTAAGGATATCAATCCTTTTGTCCCCTGGTGTCGTAGTGTCAAATAGGCCCGTAACAGAACCTGAAAGTGAAATGGACGTAGAAGACGCGACTACCAACAAAGTCGGTAATCAAAAACGGGAAAAGCAAAATCGTCGCCGCTCTTGGTAATTCACGGAATATTACAAGACCATAAATGGAATAATGCAGTAGTTGCAACAACAAATCAGTAAAGGGTTTCACGTTAAGTGTACGCCAAAAAATCGTCAATTCGTGTGTATAATACGGGTGAGTACTGGACACTAAAAAACAGTGGTTGCGTTTCAACCGAATTCAAAGCTCTTTTCTGATCTCTGCTCTCGAATAACTGAAGATGAATATCCTTCCGCCAGGTAAAAATTTGCAACTTTGTAGAAGGATATCCAACCACCTCAGTTATTAAGTCTTATTTGGGAGAGGCGCTTTATTTCAAAAATTACTTTGATATGACAAAATTTAGTGAGGGTTTTAAGGTATTATAAAGACATGTAAAGTATGATGTGACGAGATTTAGGAAACTAAACGCAAAACAGACGTTAGGAAATAATCGCCTCCCGTGTAGGAACAATATGGAAAGGGATTGCTGAAACCAGACGGTTTTACGCCCCTTAAGTATGACAACCAATAACGACTTTCAAGGTAAGTGGTCCTTGTAACTTAGTTTTGTATATTTCAGACATTTCCAATTTTTATTTTTATTATTTTTTCCATAGGAACTCACTCTCGCACAACTGCAGTTAGCCGGTGCAACCTTAAAATTGTTACCGGGCTCCCGGTATTTCAGGGCAAATCTAAATTCATAATGTACCGCCCATTTTATTCGTAACAAGACTGCCCGAATACAAAAAATTCAAAATTCTTAAATTTGACTTGTATATGGTATTAAAAAAAAGCACGTCTCTAATAAGTTGTCAGAATTAGATGACCTAGTATGTCAAACGGCACAACCTTGCTTTTGTGTTGCTACTTTCATATAATTATCGTTTTAAAGCGTTGCCTTATTTTTTGAAAAGATTAGGTGTATATGTGATACGCGTTAGATTGGCGTAAGAACAAAGGGATTGCTGACTATCATCATTTTACAAAATTATTATATTTGGACATCCGTTTTCGTATAATATGGCTACCTTTTATAACTCCTAACCGAATAAATTTAAAACCTCGCTGCCAGTAACATTATGTAAAAAGTTTTTCATGTTTCGTCTCGTAATACCGGGATTACTTTGACCTTGACATTATGGGACGCGAAGAAACGTAAAATAGGCAGCTAATTACAATCGACTATATGTAACGTTACATGAATTAACGGGAAATGATGCCGCCAATGTTAAATTTCACGTTGCGTTCTGTCCAGTCGGACTATTCACGTGATACTTTTAGCCAATCAACGTTCTTTCCAAAATTCAGCATAAATTTGAAGCCACTCTGCACCAGTAAAGAAGGCTTGACAAACATATTTTTAACCCTTAAATAAGTATTCGAGTGGTTTCTCTATTATAGCACGTTCATAGGATTTATTACACAGAAGATATACGGTCAATTAGTATTATTTTTAAATCTAGTTTCAAATCTTTTTATGCGGATAAGCGAAACATCAATTACTTTTTCAGAGTAACTGAGGTTTGCATTTTGTTACTATACCTTGATTTATTTTAAAGGACATTGTATACATTTTTGAAAATGTTCTTGCATTCCCGATAGTAGCAATAAAGATATACATTATTACTACATTACTATTACTATTATTAAATTTCTAATAACTTCTAAAAAAGCATTTGATTTTTGAATAATTTAATTAAACGTATAAATAGTTGTTTGTTTAATAAGGCAACAAAGCACATGATTTAATGCCGTGAATAGTTTCAAAGTCAAAGCGAAACCGCCACTTTAAATCAACCAAGGCATTAAATTAACTTTCTTGCCGAATGAAAATACCATCGCTTGCGTGTTTCAGTGAGCTAGAGTCGAACTACAGGTTTAACCAAATTAATGGGGTCTTTAGTGAGGAACCAGACTAAGACAGGTTTCCGAAAGATGGCAGAAGCGCATTCGGTATTTAGCGTGGCAGAGACCTTGGGAGTCTGTGTGATATTCTACGACACAGTACTGCGATGTGGAAGGCAACGGGAAACAACCACATAACCTCCCAAGTACAAAGCGTATACTTAAACTGTACTTAAAATGATGGCATCCTCTGAGGCAAAAGATTCCGGAGGTAAAATAGTCCTTACATTTGATTTTCCAATGCTCCACCCGAAGGTACTACATTGGCCAGGAAGCAAATTTTTTTACCTGGAAAATTTGGAATTTTGCCGAACCCTTGCTGTTCCAAGCAAGGTAGGAATCTTTAATGTGCGTGACAACACTCACACACGGGACCTCCATTTTACCTCTCATACGAACGAAGGATGTATTTTTGTGAAAAATGCTCGCCTAACATTTTTCAAGCGGACCGTGTCGGAATTCGAACCCGGGACTTTGGGCGTAGTAGTCACACACATATCACTACGCCATGGAGCCGCCCGAGGTAAAATAGTCCCCCATTCGGATCTCCGGGAGGGGACTACTTAGGAGGATGTGATCTGAAAATCTAGAAAAAGAATTGGGAACATTCTGCGAGTCGGAGCGTGGAATGTCAAAAATATGAAGCAAGTAGATAAGCTAGAGAACTTAAAAATCGAAATGAATAGGTTAGCACTAGACATAGTTGGGATCAGCGAAGTTCGGTGGCTAGAAGCGAAGGATTTACGGAGTGGAGACTTTCAAGTAATAGATACAAGATCAGAGGAAGGAAATTTTGGCGTGGGGATAGTACACAGCGTACTTTAAATGTTTTTAAAGTGATAGCATCATCTGGGATAAAAGATTTCGGAGTTAAAATAGTCTACCATTCGAATCTTCTGGAGGAGACTATATCGGTGTAAGAGTTCAGCAAGTTTAGAAAAAGAGCCGAGAACATTTAGCGAGTCAGAACGGGGAATGTCAAAAGTATGACGAAAGTAGGTACGCTAGAGAATCTGAAAATTTAAATGGATACGTGAGCATTAGGCGTAGTATGGATTATCAAAGCTCGGTGGTTAGAGGTGGGAATTTTTGGAGCAGAGACTTTAAGGTAGTTCATACAGGATCAGAGAAAATTTGGGCATGGGAATAGCTATGCGGAAAATCATAGGACACTGTGTAGAAAACTACTTACGAAAGAACGAAAAAGTGCACATGGTTAAATTAAAATCTAAACCGCTAAATACAGTAATAGTACAAGTATACATGCCACCTCTATCTTCAAAGAGGAACAGGTAGAAGCAATCTACGAAGATATTCAAGAGACACTAAGATTCGTAAAAACGATATGAAAATTTAATAATTACGGTAGATTTTAAGGCAGCAATAAGTGAGGGTATGGAAAGAGTGGTAGTAGGTTTATTTATTTTAGCCACGAGAAACAAGAGAGGAAATAGGCTGGTAGAATTTTGCGACAAAAACAATTCACAAACACGTTATTTCAACATCATGATAGAAGACGATATGCGTGGAAGTTGTCAAGAAACAGCTAGATATCCACTGACCATAACATAGAAAAAAATCAGGCGCGCGTATAGACGCACTCACACACACACACACACACACACACTCACATACACACACACACACAGGAATGCACAAGTCTGAACACCCCTCACATACACACTGGATAAAGGCTAATAACCTAAAAAATAGATACTAATATTTATTTTACTAATAAATGCATGTGAAATTGTCAGTTGTACACCACAACCGACGGGCGACACGTCGAAACCATAATTGGCAATCGAGTGTCATGATCGATGGACAGTTTATGCATGAGAATCTTAATAGATATTATACTTTTGTTATTCAAGAGCAATTTTCAAACGTTTTATGATCAGAATTTACATATACGCAGAAATTAATGACGCTATTCAAATACTAAAAATAAAGTACAAAAAATCACCTAAACAGTTTTAATGCAATGTACACTAATGACAACGTGATTAAATAGACAAGTAATTACTCACGCTAGCGAAATATGCCATCAACACACAGCAACTCAAACCAATTACCACATCCATGTCTATACCTATTAACAAACAGGCGCACTGTTTCACTAATTATAGTTAATTTGCACTTAACTAGATCAATTGGCATACAATTGACGCCACTCATAGCTTCTGAAGTCACATCTACTATACATTACGTTACATCATTGCAGTTATGCTACAATTTTAGTAAATCACACACGTACACACACGAACGTACACACCGACACACACACACACAACACACACACACACATACACACACACACACGCACCACACACAGACACACATACACACACACATACACACACACACACACACACACGTATTCTTTTTCTTGTTTTCCTTTGTTTGGTTCTCTTCCTGCAGTTTTGGTGCTGCGTTCTTATGGTCTTTAGTTTTTTAGCTTTACTTCTCCGTTCCTTTTGATCCACCTTGCTTATCCTCTTTTTCTGCTGGCTCTTCTTACTGTTAGTCCTGATGCGAACTTTATGAAATTGTTCGATTCACTTCCTGTGGTAGGTGCTTTCTAGGCGATTTCTTCGAAAACCACAACTAAGTCGATTTTCGGCCTAGTTAGCTATTTTTTTCTTTGATTCTTCGTTTAATGCAATCCTTTGGTACGTACCACAGCTTAAAGTACTTAAATTTTGTCTATCCAGCTTTCTCGTCGCTCCCTCGCTTACTTAGAGGCTTGACAGTTATTGTCTTGTTTTGGCTTGTACTGTTGGTTTCTCTCCTCGTTTTTTTCTTACTTTTAGGTTTTTTTTGCGAGAAACCAATTTCTTTTCTTGAGATTGAAAACTTGACTGTTTTTTACTAGAGATGTCCGTTATCTCACGACTTTTTTTGTAATGTTAGACCATTCCATATTTGTCTATGATGATTGCTACCTTCTACTTTCCTTTTTCCTATGTCCTTTATATTTCTTGGTTTGGACCGGTATACTAGACCCTCGAGCCGGATAAAATTTTTTTTGTTGATTTTTTAGTGTTTCTTGTATTTTTGTTATGCAAGTTTTCTTTTGGTTTACCTTATTAGTGCATGTTGGTCTATCGAGGCGGATATAAGTTAATTTTTTGTTGGTTTTTGCTTTTCTTTGAGTTTTTATAAACGAATTTTCTTTTGTTCTATGCCACTAGTGCACTGCCTACTCTGCTGCGTCTGCTTCCTACTCCGACACACACACACACACATACTCACACATACACACACATACACACACGCACCACACACACACACACATACAAACACACACACGCACATACACACACACACAACAACCTACCTAGATGTATTCTAATAACCCAAAAATAGCTAGAAATATGAGGGCTATTTTTTTTCAAGGTCCGATCGGTCGCAAAATAAAAACCACAGCACAAATCAAAAATTATTTATTTGTAACAAGTACTCACATAATTACTCTACTTTTCTACATAGTCGGCACTCAGATTTAGACATTTGTCTTAGCGTGGTACTAACTTCCCAATACCCTCGTTGTAGAACGTAGCCGCCTGTGTGTTCAGCCATGTTTGTACGCTGGTTTGCAGCTCAATGTCTGTGCCAAAATGTTGTCCTTCTAACCAGCGTTTCATGTGAGTAAACAGGTAAAAATCAGATGGAGCCAAGTCGGGGCTGTATGGTGGATGACCAAACACTTCCCATTGAAAAGACTGTAGGAGTGTCTTTGTTGACACTGACTTCCTTCCCTGACCGCCTGCATCATGAACATCTGTACGTCCTGCTTTAAAGTTTCTGCACCATTGTCTCACTTTGCTGTCACTCATTGAAGTTTCACCGTACACAGTACTTATTTGTCGATGAATTTCGGCTGCATTACACCCCTCAGCCTGAAGGAATTGAATTATCGCACGAACTTCACACTTGGCGGGAGATGTAATTGTTGTAGACATGTTTACATGCTACCTACGTGAACACAACTAAACGGAAGTGACGCGACGCGATTAACAGCCATACTAGTGACGCTGCGCAACACATCTGCGCACTGGTTCATCCGATTTTTAGAGGAGTTTTTATTTCGCGACCGATCGGACCTTGAAAAAAAAATAGCCCTCGTATATACTTTACTAATAGATGCAAATAAAAATTCATGTGTTCAATACTTTCCATACCAAAAACGACATATCGGACGATTAGCCGGAGGGCATATACAACGTGTCGGGTGATATTTCGAATGCTATTGACATATTGGTGAATAGATTTCAAGTCACACACTGAATAAAATTCTAATATATAACACTTTTCTAATCCAAAAGGTCACAAATAAGTTGTAAGGTATACTATTCTTATAGTTATGAATATACTAACTTGTTACATAATTAAATACCAAACATTTATGTAAATATTCACTAATCGTTTGAAGTATTGTAACATCAAATTCCCATTGGTCACTGCAATAATACAATGATAAATAAACAATATATTTTTATTTTCAAAACCCTTTAAAAGCCGAGGTCTTCCGTGCACCAAAAGCATGCTCTATTTTAGTTTTACAAGCAGAATGTCTATAATAGAAAGTGCTTTGATTTGGCGTTAGATGACCATTATTCTTCAAAGGTGGTATTAAGCAGTTGAGGCAAAATACGCAGAATCCCCTAATAAAAAATTATTTTCTAAGAAACCGTTTAAGCATTTATTATACAGAGATGACCTCTTCACCAATCTTGCATAAGGCAAAGATCTAGCTTCCGCAACTAATAAATCTGTAAATTTGCATTCATGATCTTACATGTGATTTTCCAATGCTCCACCCGAAGGTACTACATTGGCCAGGAAGCGAGTTTTTTTTACCTGGAAAATTTGGAATTTTGTCCAACCCTTGCTGTTCCAAGCAAGGTAGAGATGCGTGACAACACTCACACACGGGACCTCCATTTTACCTCTCATCCGAACGAGGGTGTATTTTTGTGAAAAATGCTCGCCTAACTTTTTTCAAGCGGACCGTGTGGGGATTCGTACCCGGGACTTTGGGCGTAGTAGTCACACACATACCACTACGCCACGGAGCCGCTTGCATTCATGATTACAAACATCCTGCACGAAAATGCTATATTCAGATTGTCCGTTAGAGTATACATGTGCATCTGTAACAGGTTACCTATCTTGATGTGAGAACTACATATTGCGCCTAACGTACATACCATGAATATCTCGTAGTTGTTTAAACTTGCCGATACAATGTGTTTTGTGTTAAACCTTCTTATCCCTTAATGTACTTATTATTGTTTTTTGTTAAATATTGTGTAATCTTTCTAATTATACGATGTGTAGAACGTTTGTCCACATGGAATAATTTGGATATATCATGAATTCTTTTTTGTTGCTTAAATACCACTGTCATTAATACAGCCCCTTCGCATCAGTTTTTTTCACGCCGAACGTTGGTGAAACGTTGTCTATATTAACTTGTTCTAATAAACACAACACTATTTTAGCAATAAGTATACTGAATTACATACTACATACCGATGAGGAATGCAGAAGTTCTTTTCCTAGACGAAAATTTTCCATGAATTCGGCGTACGCGTAATATCATATAAAGCTACAACCTTTTCTGTGTAACTAAGATTTTTATGTAGCGTTCGTCGTTCCTCAAAGAACAGAATAGGTTTTCTTTATGATGTTGACGACCTATCACTACTGTCATAACTAGAATTGACTGGAGAATTAAAATCGCTCTCCTGCAAGAATGAAATTGTATTATTATATAATGATATCATAAATAAAATAAACTTGCCACTACATTGGTTCCTTCTGTAGTCTTCACCAACTAAATCTGTAAAATAGGGATTGAATATAGTACAACTGCAATGCAAATGCAACTAATTTTTATTCAAATGACCATTGATTAGTGAGGAATGACTTCACCTACAATTTTACTCTTAGTGGTAAGCCTTAATACTAACATGATGAGCTCCGTTAATCAAATAGAGTGAGGTGAGAGACTCTCCTTACAAACTGAGGTAATAGTTTTGACGAGCGTCTCGCGGCAGTAATGCCGTGGCTGCAATGATAGGTTAGGTTACGTTTAGAAATAGATATTATTATTAAAAAACACAAATCACTTAACACCCATATCAGAAGAGTCTTGTTTTTTTTGTTGCTAAAACTATTGCAGACTGTTCTGATATGCGTGTTAAGTGATTTGTGTTTTGTGTTTTTTAATAATAATATCGAATTTATGTTTTTTTAATAATAATATATATTTCTAACAGTAACCTAACCTGTCATTGCAGCCACGACATTACTGTCGTGAGACGCTCGTATATTCTTGCACATATGTAAAAGGAAATCACTTTTCACATTTGAGCGTCTCTCTATCTCTAACAGTTCTCAAAATGCCCATAGCAAAAATTAAAAAACATTCACCCTGTATGTATGCATCGCATAATTCTTTATTTTTATTTTTACTACAAGTATCTTCTGGTTGTTTTTTGCATATTTAAATGTATTTTCTTTTGCTGTAAAGAACTAAAAATAAGCAGTTCAATATGTACTTTTAGAATATCTCTAAAGATTGCTTTGGATAGTAGTGCATATCGACTGGTCCCCCTTAAACCGATAATGCTCTAGTGCATTTGACAACGTTTTGCTGTTTAGGAAATAATTATCTGAAGTTAATCATAAAGTTAGGTATCATGCTACTCCATTAAACGTACAGCAAGAAACATCGTTTTTGAATTATGCTATAATTTATTCGTGTCACTTGTTCTTTTTTATAGATGCAATAAGTACCGAATTCGATTATTTTAGTAGATTTTAGAGATTTTAGTAGATTTTAAAATGCCACGATTGTTCAATCTTCTAATTTTTAGCTGGCAATAACAGTGTCCTTAAAATTGTTTCTAATCATTACCGCTTTAAAATACCGATTTCAATATTTAATACGAATTTGGTATAGAAATCAGTTGAAAACAAGTTTCATGATACCGTAAAAAACCGTTTGCTGCTAATTACAATATCCATTATTAATAGTGGCTAATATACTTCGTAATTACGCTAATGGAGTATTATACATCAAAATTGCTTCTGCTAAAGATCTCAGCCTCTGAATAAGCGAGAATTTTAATTGCCACTATAATTTACTAATAAATAGTATAAATCCTAATTGCTCTTGCCAGATACTAACCAGCTAGTGAAATGAATAGTAGTTGCATTCGAAATGACTGGAAACTATATTACTAGATTCACAAGTGTAGCAGTCTAGAGTGGTTTCATTAATATAACGAAGATACCTGAATAAAAAATAAATTTTCTCGATACCTTATTGAAACATAATTCGTAGTACTTTATTTCACCTTATTTGGTTTCAGGTGAGTTACTTTGTAGCGCAGTGCTTAGAAGCTTAGAGAAAATGTTAATCTATCTCATTCGCCCAAATTGTTTGCAATACTCTGAGAGGCATGGGAATATTTTAAATAAGTTTAGAAAAGCATAGAATCAGTTAAAAGTAATAATTGATTTGAATTCGCAAAACAGCTACAGAACTTGTAATATCTACGCTTAACCATTAAGCTTTAAAAAAAAATTAAGGTGGAGTGGGGTAAGTGCATAAACGGGGCAAGTGCATAAACGGGCTCTAATTATTGTAATATGTGAAAATTTGAAATTTTTAATATGTAGTAGTCTACTCAAAGTTAATACCGACCTATTCACGGAGATGTCTCCATGCTATCAGTGGGATTCACCGAATTATATCAATGACTTTGATAGCCGTACATTGAGAGTGGAAGTAAAGTTGGCGCGCTCATAAATGTACTGTGATTCTTAATGTAATTGTATGTTCTGTGTGACTATTTGTGGTAAGTATTAAAATATATTGACTATATTTCACCCTAAACAAATAATTTTCGTGGAATTGTTAAAGTTTATCGAGAAAAACCGTAGTGTGCACTTGCCTCGTAAATATTGAATTGAGACAAGGGGCAAGTGTATCACATGTGTTGGGCCAAGTGCACATGCCTGTGCACTTGCCCCGGAAACAGCTTTAAAATATTTTTTAATTATGAATAAATTGAGCGTTAAAAATTTAGTACTTAGTATAAGTTCATAAAATAAAAATGTTTTATATGGTTAAATATTTCTGATGGTTGAATTACTGAATAAAATATTTATCGTACCTAATTCGATGTTATTCACTTAATTAAATTACTATTTAGGAAGGAACCATGGTCCGCACTTACATAAGAAAAACTAACAAAGGAAATTATGCAAAAGAAACATTGGAAGAAGCCATAGAAAATATAAAAGCCGGACGTATAAATGCATACCGAGCTAGCAAACAATACGGCATCCCATATCCCACAATAGTAAGTCACTTGAAAGGAAACCGTGGGATGAAATCAAATTCATATGGCAGAAGCACTGCTCTACCTTCCGAACAAGAAAAACGGTTAGTTGCCGGACTGCTACAAATGGAGAAGTATGGGTTTGGATTATCCAGAAAAGAGCTGCAAGATCTGGTTGGGCAATTCTTTAATGCGAATAAAATTAAGACTTCATTTAAAAATGGCATTCCTGGAGAGGACTGGTTCTTGAATTTTCGATAAGACATAATTTATCGATAAAGAAACTGCAAAGCGTAGAAATCACCCGAAAAAACAGTTGTAATCCTTTTAAAATTGACGCCTATTTTATGCTGTTGGAGGACACTTTAAGTGAGCAAGGCATTGAAAACATGCCAAATAGAATTTGGAATTTAGACGAAAGTAGCTTTTGCACCGATCCTTCAAAAACTCGAGTGGTTGGCGGTAAGAATATTCCTTACACTCGCACTGTCAGTGCTCCTGGAAGACAAAATATAACAGTTTTGATGGCTGCTTCGGCTTCTGGAAATAAAGTTCCACCTTTGATCATTTTTAAAGGAAAGAATATTTGGGACCAATGGCAGGCTGCAGAAAATACTGGATATCCTGACACTACGTATGCTGCAACTACTAATGGATGGATGGAGGCAGACGTTTTCAAAAATTATTTTGAAAAGAGATTTTTGAAAGCAATTGGTACTGACCGCCCTGTCTTATTAATTTTCGATGGTCATTCCACTCATGTGACAATCAGATTGATTGAGTTAGCTTCTGAGGTAAATGTAACAATTCTGAAATTACCGCCTCACACCAGTCATGTTTTGCAACCTTTAGATTTAAGCGTCTTTAAGCCGTTGAAAACGTTATGGGACGCAAAACTGGTTAAGTGGCAAAGACAGAACATTGGTGTGATGCTTCCAAAAAGAGAGTTTTCTAAAATAATTGGTGAAATTTGGAGGGACTTGGATCCAAACATAATTATGAATGGTTTCAAAAAGCTGGCATACATCCATTTTCGAGGAACGTAGTTCCAGATTCATTATATAGCGCAATTTCGCTTAAACAATGGAAGGATTCGAAAACATCAGAAAGGGAACGTTCTGTTCAAATTTTACAGGACCCAATGATTAAATTCATTGAAGAAGCTACTTTGCATCCACCTATAATATTAGAAACTGCTTCTGAAGATTCATTGGACGTTTTTCTTGAAAATGTTGATGAAGTACTTGCGAAAAATGCAGAAATTGGAGAAACTCCAGAAAGATTAACACATCGTTTTGAAGATAGAGAACCTAGTGCTGAAGTAATACTACATCATCATCATCATTAGGTCTTCAGTCCTAGAACTGGTTAGACGCGTACCATCATTGTTCCCTATTCTGAACTAACCTACAGATTTCCCTGAAATATGCACAGTTTGCATCTATAACTGTCTGATCTAGGTCTACATCTACCTCTTTTTTCCTGTCTCTGCTTGTAATATATCACATACTACTCCCCAAAAATGCCTTAGAACGTATTCGCCCTACTATTTCTCTTTTTCCTAGATATCCTTGTTCCCCTACTATTTCTGTAACTTATTTGTTATTATCTTTGTCTGTCCATGCTATCGTCCTCATACTTCTGAAGCACAGCATTTCAAAAGGCTGCTACCGTTTTTCTGTCTGCGTTTCAGACTGCCCGTATTTCATAGGCATACTGTGCTGTGCTCCACACATATGCTTTCAACAATTTTCTTCTTATTTTATGTTTGTTGTCTTTCCTCATAGGCGCTGTTCTTTCTTGTTAGATGCAGTTCGGTCATTTTCTATTGTTTTATCGTTATATGCCCTATTTCTCCGACTTTCAATGGTTGCGAAGGAAGGTAAGCAGCCTGTGGCTGCCAAGTTCCCCCAACACTTAACCATTTGGCGATTTAATATATTTTCCAATTTATCTTTTCGCACAGTCAACATTAGTTGTAGGTATTTCGCAACCAACAACTAGTTGTTTATACTAATCATCAGATTTATCTGCGCTTATTTTTTCGTCATTAGGTTTTCCGTCTCAAAACTGGTTGGACACGTACCTGCACTTATTTATATTCTGAGCAAGCCTACATAGTTCCCTGAAATTCTCACACAACATGTGTATTCAGCTAGTTTCCTTTCTATTGTTTTCTAATTTTATACCCTATTTTACCGAGATTCAGTGAAGGAGGTTAAGCAACCTGTGGCTACCAAGATCCCCCAACACTTAGACATTTGCCGAAATAATGGTTTTCCAGTAAATCCTTTCACACCCTTAACATTATTCGAGAATATTGCCCAACCAATTCTTGTAGTTACTTATAATAATCATCATGTTTAAGCACAGTTATCTTTTCGTCATTAGTTTATCTATCTTGGGATTGGTTGGATGCGTACCTCCATTGATTTCTATTCTGGGCTAGCCTACACATCTCCCTGAAACCTCTACAGTCGACATCTTTTACTATCTGTGTGCAGTAGTCCAATCTAGGTCTGCCTCTTCTTCTCTTTTTGCCTATCTCTGCTTCTAATATATTCCGCACTATTCCCTCATGCCGTAGTATGTGGCATATCATCCTATCTCTCCTATTTTTTACCGTTTTCCACATATTTCTTCCTTCCCCTACCATTTTTAGTACCTCTTCGTTCTTAACTTTGTCTGTCCATGATATCTTCATCATACGTCTGTAGCACCACATTTCAAAGGCTTCTATCTTTTTCTTGTCCGCTTCTCCTACTGTCCAGGCTTTACAGCCGTACAGTGCTGTGCTCCACACATATGTTTTAAGCAATCTTTTCCTCGTTTCTATGTTTGTGGTCTTTAAGCACAGTAGTTGCTTTTTCTTGTTAAATGTAGCACGACCTTGTGCTAATCTTTGTTTTATATCTTTTGTGCTTTTTCCATCTTGCGTTATTTGGCTTCCTAGGTAGCAGAAATCCTTAACCTCTTGTAAATTCGTGTTAAATACTTGTATTCTTGTTTTTGATTTATTTTCCCCACCTTTGCAAACTAGAACTTTAGTTTTAGTTTTGTTAATTTTCATACCGTATGTCTCTGTTAGAACCGTTTCCATTTCATTAAGAGCAGCTTCTAACGCTTCCTTGCTAGACGCTAATACCGCTATATCATCTGTAAATCTAAGCATATCAATTTTTTGTCCCTGCATAGTAATTCCAAATGTCTTCCTGCATTTGACAGTATTCATTGCCTTTTCTATGTACAAGTTAAAAATCAATGGGGATAGGGCACATCCCTGTCTCACCCCTTTCCTAATGTTTACTTCTCTACGTTTCCGCTCTAATTCTATTACTGCTATTTGCTCTTTGTATAAGCTATGTACTATTCGTCTATCACTATAACTCATTCCAATCTTTTTGAGTATTTCAAACATTTTTTTCCAATTTACATTGTCAAATGCTTTTTCCAGATCTACAAACCCTATATACATGCTTTCCCCTTTTTCTATTGTTTTCTCCATTATCACTCTCAGAGCTAAAATAGCCTCACGTGTTCCCCTGTTTCGCCTAAACCCAAATTGGTCTTCTCCTAGTATTTCTTCAGCTCGTTTTTCCATTCGTCTTTGCACAATTCTAGTTAATATTTTTGACATGTGTGCTGTCAAACTTATTGTTCGAAAATTTTCACATTTATCCGCGCCTTTCTTTTTTGGTATAGTTACTATGATGCTACGTTTGAAATCTTTGGGTATCTCGCCTGTCTCATACATATAGCTTACAAGTTGGAAGAGACGTTCTGTTACTGCTTGTCCAGCGGCTTTTAGAGTTTCTGCTTGCACCTTATCTGTACCCGGCGCCTTACCATTTTTCAGACCCTTTAATGCTGATTCAAA
Source organism: Platerodrilus igneus (assembly GCA_036346225.1). NCBI lineage: Eukaryota > Metazoa > Arthropoda > Insecta > Coleoptera > Lycidae > Platerodrilus > Platerodrilus igneus. Next base: position 27,409 of record JARFIW010000123.1, read on the forward strand.
CTCGTCTCGAAGTATAGGATATCCCAAGTCATCATTTTCAATGTCTGATTCCTGTTCTAATGCAGTTAGTTCCTCTCCTGCATATAAATTCCCTATATATTCTTGCAATCTACTCACTTTCTCTATGTTTTCTATAATGACGTTTTCTTGTGCGTCCCTTATATTTTTGCTATACGGTTTTATATCCCTAAAATTCATTCTAATTAATTTGTATGCTTCGTCTGTCTTTCCTATTTCCATCTTAGTTTGTACCTCTTTGCACTTGTCATCAATCCATTGTTCTTTAGCTTTCCTGCATTTTCGAATAATTTCCCATTTTATTGCTTTGTATCTCTGTTTTCCTGTTTCGTCTGATTTATTTTTGTATTTTCGTCTTTCATCTATTAAATTCACGATATTCTTTGTTATCCATGGTTTCTTATTTTCTTTTTGTGTATACCCCAGAATATCTCTGGCCGCCATGTCTAGGCTGGATTTAATGTTATTCCATTCTGTTTCTACTTCCTTAGTTTCAGATATTTTCCCGATATCATTCATCAATTCATTTGACTTTTTTTCGAATCTTACTTGAATATCGTTATCTTTTAGTTTCTCTAAGTCCAAGTGTCTTTTTCCGTTCCTTTTTTTCAGATTTTTAAATTTAAGTGCGGCCTTCATAATTACGATGTTGTGGTCAGTATCTATATCTGCTTCTGGGTAGCTTCTACAGTCTTTTACTTGATTCCTAAACCGTTGTCTAACAAGAATGTAATCTATTTGATATCTTCCTATATCTCCAGGCATCTTCCACGTATATTGTCTTCTAGCATGATGTTGAAATAATGTGTTTGTGATAGTTAAATTGTTCTTGTCGCAAAATTCTACCAGCCTATTTCCCCTATCGTTTCTCGTGCCTAAACCAAATAAACCTACTACCGCTCCTTCCCTCCCCACACCTACCATGGCATTAAAATCCCCCGTAATTATTAAATTTTCATGTCCTTTTACGTATCTTAATATGTCTTCGATATCTTTGTAGATGGCTTCTACTTCTTCGTCACTGTAGCTAGAGGTGGGCATGTATACTTGTATAATTACTGTGTTTACCGGTTTAGATTCTAATCTAACCATGAGTACTCTTTCGTTCTTTTGTAAGTAATTTTCTACACAGTATCCAATCTTTTTCCGCATAACTATCCCCACACCCAAATTTCCTTCCTCTGCTCCTGTATGAATTACCCTGAAGTCTCCACTCCAAAAATCCCCCGTCTCTTGCCACCGAACTTCGCTGATCCCTACTATGTCTAGTGATAACCTATTCATTTCGATTTTAAGGTTCTCTAGCTTACCTACTTGCTTCATACTTCTAACATTCCACGCTCCGACTCGCAGAATGTTCCTGACTCTTATTTTTAACTTTCCGATCTCATCCTCCGAAGTAGTCCCCTCCCGGAGATCCGAATGGGGGACTATTTTAACTCCGGAATCTTTTACCCCAGAGAATGCCATCATGTTTGTAACAATTTAAGTACGCTGTGTACTTGGGAGATAATGTGGTGGTTTCCCGTTGCCTTCCACATCGCGGTAGTGTGTCTTAGACTGCCATACCGACCCCTATAGTCTCTGCCAGTCTAAGTACCGAAAGAGCCTGTCTTAGTCTGGTTCCTCACTAACGACCCTACTACTTTGGTTGGACCTGTAGTTTGGCTCTTTAGCTCATTAGAACACGCAAGCCATCTCACCTGTTCTAGTGATTTAGAACTTCGGCAAGGTGCAGGTCCATTAGAAATGGTCTACTAATGGTCTACTACAAGAAACTATAAATTTTGAAGAACTTCTTCTGGACACCATAAGAACAAATTCGCCTATCCTCGTGAAGAAAAAGAAGAGAGTTGCGAGAGGAGCGGAGGTCATCACATCGGAAGAGGTAAAGTGCAGAATGATTGCTAAAAAAGGAGCACACTGAAGACTTCCTCAAAGGGTGAAAGCAGTAATTTATGTTCGATCTGCAAGTTCAATTTTCGGCATTATATTAAGAAGGCACACTGGATTCAGTGCGTATGCAGTGGGTGTGCGGAACATGCAACAAAGGTTCCAAAAAACGACAATATGAATGTGAACGTTGTCTCGATTCAGATTGATTAAATTTAATAAAAATATTACTTTTTAACATTCAACATTTCCACATATTTTAGACTTTGTTATATTAGGGCTTTATTTCAGCAATTATTTCATTTTGCTCATTTATTTATTTCAATAATTGTTTTTTCAATTCCTTTCTGTCTTTTGCATATATTTGAATAACTCCTAAACGAAAAAGATATTTGACTGCGTTAAAAAGCATTTTAAAGCAGACATATCAATAGTTATGCTCTTGCCTCGAGCAATTGATCTGGCACTTCAAATAATTTTACATGGTCGGTTATGCACTTGCCCCGAATTCGGGGCAAGTGCATAAGTGATGGACATTTTTTTCAATCTTCTTAAAAAAGTAAAGTATAAAAGAAATTCACGATTTTATCAATGTTAATTAAAGCGTATTAACCCAAATATTTGTTGGTTTTAATAAATTTTACAATATTATGAAACAAATGAAGGATAATTGCCTTGGAAGTCAAACTTGCTAAAAACTGCTGTGCACTTACCCCACTCCACCTTAATAAAGCACCGGTTAGTTTTTTATTCTCAAATCTTTGTATTTGCTCTTTACCAGACCTAGGATTTCTATTAGTAATTTCAATAAACCAGAAAAGGAAGGTTGAAAACCCCTAATTTTTGAGCTTAAAACCAGGACATTCTGTCAAAAATGGTTTACCTTATTAAAAATATAAACTAAGTTTAAACTGTTCTAATTTGTCATTTTCTATTAATTTTTCTAAAATTTGATGAAAGTATGTAGGTATTATTATAAAAGATGCCCAATTATTATAGATTTCAAATTAACTACAATAATCTACAATACAATCAATATTAATTCTTTTGTTACAGTTTTTGTCGTAACTGAGCGTAAGGTATTTAAAATTAAAAAGAACGAATTATCTACCGTTCTTTTTCTCTCCTATTAAGAAACAAAAATAACTTTTTAATTAAAGAAACTAACTTTCCTCTCTAAAAATACAAAAAAACTATACTTCAACTATTAATTGCAGAAAGTGAAAACATTTACATTAATAAGATGTTATTTATAATTTTGTAGGTACTTAATAATATACTTTTATTTTTCAAGCTTTTAATATTTACAGTCTTTAGAAAGGTCTATTAAACTGTCTGAGCCAAATTATCAGAACGCATCAAAATATATGTAGGAATTATTTGCTAATTATTTGCTTTTTTTTGCTGATAAAACCAATTTTTTGCTATATCTGTAAAAAAGTTACAAGTGGCTCGATAGCTTAATATTAAGCTATTTAGCCAACTAAAAAAAATACCTACACAAAATAAAATAAAAAAATTAACAATATATAAATTATTTGCTATTTTTTGCTACCATTTGCAAAAGAAAAAAAATTAAATTTTCAAATAATAAAATAAATATCAATATCTACAAGAATAAACTGCATTAAAGAAATTACAGGCATTATTTGCTAATTATTTGCTTTTTTTTGCTGATTAAACCAATTTTTTTGCTATATCTGTAAAAAAGTTACAAGTGGCTAGCTAGCTTAATATTAATCTATCTATTCAACTAAAAAAAATTGCTACACAAAATAAAATAAAATATTAACAATATATAAATTATTTGCTATTTTTTTGCTACCATTTGCAAAAGAAAAAATTAAATTTTCAAATAATAAAATAAATATCAATATCTACAAAAATAAACAGCATTAAAGAAATTAATTGCTGGCATGGCTAAAGAATACCTACGTTTTATGAATTATTTACTTTTAAAATATGTAACTCCCGAATTTTGTGCTCGTGAAATTAATATAAAAAACGACAAAATATCATATACCCACTTCGAATTTACAAGAATAAAGTACATTAAAAGTCTGAGTAAAATTATCAGAACACATCAAAATATATACAGGAATTACTTGCTAATTATTTGCTTTTTTGATAATAAAACCAATTTTGTTGCTATATTTGTAAAAAAGTTACAAGTGACTAGATAGCTCAATATTAAGCTATCTAGCCAACTAAAAAAAATACCTACACAAAATTAAATAAAAAAATTAACAATATATAAATTATTTGTTATATTTTCGCTACTATTTGCAAAAGAAAAAAAATTTAATTGTTCAATAATAAAATAAATATCAATATCTACAAGAGTAAAGTACATTAAAGAAATTAATTGCTGGCATGACTAAAGAATACCTACGTTTTATGAATTATTTACTCTAAAAATATGCCGTTCCCGAATTTTTTGCTCGCAAAATTAATATAAAAAACGACAAAATATCATATACCCACATCGACTTTACAAGAATAAAGTACATTAAAGTCTGAGCCAAATTACCAGAATACATCAAAATATATACAGGAATTATTTGCTAATTATTTGCTTATTTTTGCTGATTAAACCAATTTTTTGCTATACCTGTAAAAAAGTTACAAGTGGCTAGATAGCTTAATATTATAGGCTCTCTATTCAACTAAAAAAATACCTACACAAAATAAAATAAAAAAATTAACAATATATTAATTATTTGCTATTTTTTTGCTACCATTTGCAAAAGAAAACCAATTTAATTTTCAGATAATAAAACAAAAATCAATATCTAGAAGAGTAAAGTACATTAGAGAAATTAATTGCTGTCATGACTAAAGAATACCTACGCTTTATGAATTATTTCCTCTTGAAATATGCAACTCCCGAATTTTTTGCTCATGAAATTAATATAAAAAACGACAAAATATCATATACCCACTTTGAATTTACAAGAATATGGTACATTAAAGTCTGAACCAAATTACCAGAACACATCAAAATATATACAGGAATTATTTGCTAATTATTTGCTTTATTTGATGATTCAACCAATTTTTTGCTATATCTGTAAAAAAGTTACAACTGGCTAGATAGATTAATATTAAGCTATCTAGTTAACTACAAAAAAATACCTACACAAATTAAAATAAAAAAATCAACAATATATAAATTATTTGCTATTTTTTTGCTACCATTTGCAAAAGAAAACACATTAAATTTTCAAATAATAAAATAAATATCAATATCTACAAGAGTAAACTACATTAGAGAAATTAATTGTTGGCATGACTAAAGTATACCTGCGCTTTATGAATAATTTACTCTGAAAATATGCAACTCCCGAATTTTTTGCTCATGAAATTAATATAAAAAACGACAAAATATCATATACCCACTTTGAATTTACAAAAATAAAGTACATTGTAATATAAAAATTTTCTTAATTATTTTGTATTGTTTTTATTTATCCTCGTGACTATCAGCTAATAAATTACACCTTTAAATTTCCTAAACCCTAACCTGATATCACAAGGTCGAGAATTTCTTATTATTAATGCAAGCCCAAGGTAAAGTCGAATGGAAAATGGCTTGAGAAAAAGAAAAACTCTTAAGACAAACGGCTAGTCGAGTGTTAGCTCTGGGTAGATCATGAGCTTGGGTCATGGGTTGTCAAAAGACCAAAAATATATTTAATGAGCGCCACCGTATTTTTCAATACAATAACCACCAAAATTTAACTGTGCTTGTATTAGGGGAATGCGGAAACCTTATGTCAACACCACTAACATAGCCATAAAACCTGAATTTTACTCTTTTAAACACACTTACCAAAACCTCAAACACCAGATGTCATACAGATGTCTCGGCTTGACCTGTGAACAAACATAGGTACAACATGCAAAAATATCTGCCAAAATAAAATAATGGAATTTAGGTTTCTATAATATACACCCAGGGAACTTGTTTTCATTACACACAATTTCTAATCAGAGATGACATAATTTTTACTTGAATTTTAAATAATAAAAAGTTATTCAAAAACAAAATAGATTCTATTTGAATAAATTTCTGGATTCATGTTACTATAATATTTTAATTCGTATCTCTATAATATTTTCACTTAATAATTTTTATGAAACAGAAATATACTAGTAAAGCATTGTATTCTATAATATAAAGATCTCTGAATGGATCTTTCTACAAAATTTAAATGTACTGACTTGAGATTTTCTAAATTATTCATATTACATAATATTCTTTCTAAGCCATAGAAGTACTTCTTCGACCTTCACAGTGAAATTTAATTACCTAAGCGCTGATAAAATAGTATGTAGTTACCCTAAGTTACTTTTACTTAACAGTTAATACGCGAATTCCACATGTCGATTAAAAATGAAAGTTCATGACCTCAAAATATTTAAACATACTTTAAATTAACGTAAGACGACATGTGAGATCTAGATAGGACAACTGAATTTATGTTTTTATATCTGACATAAAATGTCATTTACAACTTTTTAAATGTACACTTTGTGTGCATGTGCAAACATTGTGACAAACAATAGATTTGTTATTTAATTCGTTGTTTCCTTAAAAGCTTTTTACGTTACAAAATTTTTAATGTTCTATTTTCTTATTGCAACTTAATTAATATTCAAAGTGATTAAATTCTAAGGAACACTCACGTGTTGTGATACTGCTCTGAACGAAAGAAATATAACCTTGACCTGAGCTGTCGGAAATTTCCATAACCAACGATTATTAAAGTTCTTCTGAATACAACCATTATTTAACGAAACTAACTTCTGCTTGATTAAATTTAATACTCCAACAAAATTTCTAGATCCAAGATTTGCTTATCCGATATTATTTATTTGTAAAGTTGAATTATACGAAACATATATGAAATTGCCTTGTATGATAGTGCATGTATTAATGATGTAAAGGGGGGCTTCCATCTCCTTAGGCCTGCAAGGATCAACTGAACCGCTCTAGGTGAAACTTATAGAAAAACATCCTCACGCTACAGCTGCTAGGTTCGACCTCCAGACACCAAGAATCACTCAATTATTCATCTTTTTTTTCACTCTGTTAGAGGCCACGTGTTTAAACACGACCATCTTGACTTTACTATCCTACCGAGCAGCTTACCCGTTCGAACGCTGATAAAGAAGTGACAAATTGACAACCGACGAAGCTTAGTAACGAATCTTAGACCATAAAGATAAAGGAGTCTAAATGTTATTATTAATTTTATGTATGAATTTGTTACCGAATGGAAAGTTGTAAATTATATATTTTATTTTATTGCTGATTTATTCTATATTAAAGAACGAAGCGTAACAAGAAAAAAAGTACGTTACAACATTATAAGTCTCAGCCAAATTATCAGAACACATCAAAATATATATAGGAATTGTTTGCTAATTATTTGCATTTTTTTGCTAATAAAACCAATTTTTTTGCTATATCTGTAAAAAAGTTACAAGTGGCTAAATAACTAAATATTAAGCTATCTAGCCAACTAAAAAAAACACCTACACAAAATAAAATAAAAAAATTAATAATATATAAATTATTTGCTATTTTTTGCTACCATTTGCAAAAGAAAAAAATTTAATTTTGAAATAGTAAAATAAATATCAATATCTGCAAGAGTAAAGTACATTAAAGACATTAATTGCTGGCATGACTAAAGAATACCTACGTTTTATGAATTACTTACTCATAAAATATGCTACTCCCGAATTTTTTGCTCGCGAAATTAATATAAAAAACGACAAAACATCATATACCCACTTCGAATTTACAAGAATAAAGTACATTAAAATCTGTGCCAAATTATCAGAACACATCAAAATATATACAGGAATTATTTGCTAATTATTTGCTTTTTTGCTGATAAAACCAAGTTTTTGCTATATCTGTAAAAAAGTTACAAGCTTAATATTAAGCTATTTAGCCAAGTAAAAAAATACCTACACAAAATAAAATAAAAAAATTAACAATATATAAATTATTTGCTATCATTTTGCTACCATTTGCAAAAGAAAAAAATCAAATTTTGAAATAATAAAATAATTATCAATATCTACAAGAGTAAAGACAATTAAAGAAATTAGTTGCTGGCATGACTAAAGAATACCTACGTTTTTTTGCTTGCCAAATTACAAGTTCAAATGATAATAATAATATAAGTTAGCCTGAGTAAAGTGGTTTTAAAAAATTAATTGCTTTTATCATAATTTCATAGTCATGTAGCTTGATTTATTTGCTCTTGAATTATGTAAATCGTGAACTTTTTGCTCACGAAATTAATATAAAAAAACGACAAAAGGCCATTATTATCATTTGAACATATAATTTCGCGAGCAAAAAATTCGGGAGTTGCATATCTAAAGCGCAAGTAATACATAAAACATATGAATGATATAGTTATGCCAACAATTAACTTCTTTAATATACTTTATTCTTGTAAATTCGAAGTGTGTATATGATATTTTGTCGTTTTTTTATATTAATTTCGCGAGCAAAAAATTCGGGAGTTGCATATTTTAAGAGTAAGTAATTCATAAAACGTAGGTATCCTTTGATCATGCCAGCAATTAATTTCTTTAATGTATTTTACTCTTGTAGATATTAATATTTATTTTATTATTTCAAAATTTTTTTTTTCTTTTGCAAATGGTAGCAAAAAAATAGCAAATAATTTATATATTGTTAATTTTTTTATTTTATTTTGTGTAGGTATTTTTTTTAGTTGGATAGATAGCTTAATATTGAGCTATCTAGCCACTTGTAGCTTTTTTACAGATATAGCAAAAAAATTGGTTTTATCAGCAAAAAAATGCAAATAATTAGCAAATAATTCCTGTATATATTTTGATGTGTTCTGATAATTTGGCTCAGACAGCTTCTTTAGAATCGCTTCCACGTTAAAAAAAATGTATAAAAGCTAGACGATTAAAGTCCCTGAAATTATATTTTGTTTTGATCAGTGCCCAAAACCTTTTTTTTTTGCTCAATAAAAATCTCTCTCTCGTTCACTGTTGAGTAATTTGTAACACTGTCTAGACGTTTGCATTATGAGCAGGTATGTAAAAAATTCTGCACAATTTTCAATAATTCGAGCACAAATGTGCATTCGGTGTTTAAAAAAAAAATTAACTACAGTAGCAATTAAACATTTCTCTTGCTGGCTTACATTTTGACTGAAAGAATTTAAATTCACTCACTCATCTAGCAATCTTGCGGCATCAATTTCGATGTTCCTGTCTTTTAAAAATAAAACAGTGTTTTCAATATAACTGCGTTTACAGTATGTAACAAAACTTGCTTTATAGCGTTTGCTATACAACGCTATAAGGCATTTTTCACAGACTAAATATGCGTTTACATTACATAGCAAAACATGCAATGTAGGAAAGTTTTATAGCAAAGGATACAAGTATCAAAATTCGCAACGGAGGAATGCTACAAAATGTTGTTATTATACGTGGATTTAGATGAAGATGTGTATATAAAAGAAATGTTGCTAACCATTTGGGGTTAGTAAACATCAAAGAAAGCTGTGCTACACATAGTTTTCCTACATGTGCCCACAGACACAATATGGTACCCTTCCTCTATATTATCAAAACTACTACATTCACTCAATTGGAAAATGTCGAACAGAAAGGACGTAGTGCTCACGGCAGCCATTACTGCTATCTTGGCAACTCTCAAAGCAGAAAACGCAGGTATTAGATTCGGCAGTCACTACTAGTTATACGAAAATACAGAGAAAGTGATTTGTTAAGCGACCTAAACGCAGATGACTATGCCAGTGCCTCTTCATTAAATCACGAAATAAGATTTGACGGTACTATTATGAACTTTCTACGGATGACAAGCGAAGATTTTGAGTATCTTATACGTATGACCGCTCACAACATTAAGGAAAAAGTACCACATTATTTTGCATCAATTCTTTCCTGCAGACTTTACCTAAAGAGTCTTTAAGCGATGGTTCTACCCTACAAGCATAAGCCACAGAAACCTATTAATGTACGCATTGTCAGCAGTTTTACCAATCGCATGCCACCAGTGCACCGATTAACATCGGAAAACGTTACCTGCAAATGTTAAGACTCAAAGTGCTATATATACCTATATATTCCTGCTATATTTTATACGGCAATTGTCAATGCCGACAAGCATACGCATACTCCAATACCACGTATGAGAAGAACAACGTTATACGGATCCCAATAAAAAAACAAAGATGTCTATACATTACCATGTGACAGCGTAATTTATATTGTAGGTACAATGAATAAGTCAGATGGTGGTGTTTCAACTATAGCCGATTTTGTCAACAACGGAGTTTTATTTTTATTTGATGAAATTTGCTATGAGCTTGGTGTAAAAGTTATTGACCGCGTTCGTATTCCAGGTATAACTACAACTATAAAAAATTTCCTATCCTACGATTATAGCGAAAGCCGCCGCTTTAAAAACGTCAGTTGGTCTCCCATCGATAAACTTGATATTGTTGATGCTAATGGTCATTTCAACGTATGCATTACTTTGCGTATGGTTTTAGGGTTTGCCGAAGACTACCAAAAAATTTGTTTGAATATCAAACAGGAGCTTATTCTTATTAGGAGTAGTACCGACGACGCAGCTATACCGAATTCTGGATAACAAGGAATCGATCAAAATTTTTATTACTTATATATCGTGGCGGATTCCGCACATAATCGTTGCAGACGCAGAGCGCTTAAAACTACTTAAACATATTCAACGCAATGTCACCATGGACATAAGCTTTCGCAGTTGGGAATTACACGAATACCCAGAATTGCATCCAACACACACGTATACGTGAGCTCTGAAGACGGCTTCTGAAGTGGAAAAGCCACGTTTTGTTATTGTCTGCTTTTAAACTGATACATCGCTAAAAAAGGGGCGCAGTCAGTTTGACCACTGTAAGTTGACCAATATAAAATAACATCTGGGATCATCCATGTATCCTTACGATAACCTTATTTTGACTTCGATAACAATTGCTATTCTATACTATATGAAACGTATGCAGAGTTTCAGCAATCGTATTATGGGGGCATCAGCGGACCCATATTAACGCCCCAATGAATATCAAACGCACGTCTCACTTGTGGTCATCGATTGTTCTCATAAAAACAAAATAGTGAAAGTGGGAGCGGTTGACGTACGATTAGAATTTCAAATAAAGGAAGCGCTTAAAGCTCACTACAGCGTACTGCCTCATTCTACACGATCGTTTGGTTAGGTACAATCCTGCAACCAATATTGTGAGTGAAGTCTAAAATGAATAGTCCATTTGTTGTCGACGTTCAAGGTTTTAAAACTGCCCATAATAACTTTGTGTTTAAAGAAGTGGCTGTTTTACCCCTATTGTCATCAGATGGAGTTGCAACAACATATCTGCTGAAACTAACGTATTCGTGGGGCCATCTATCAGCTCGCTTAAAATGCCAAAACGTATGTCTAAGCAGAAATTTTCACGACATATCGTGGGAAGATGGCGATTTACCACATAACTGTCTTCATAATATTTTGGACTCAATATTTACCAGAACAATATGTGTCTACGTTAGAGGTATAGAAAAGCGGGTGTGGTTACTAACAGAATTTCTACAGCTTAACGTTATTAACCTAGAAGATTTAGGATGTCCTCCTCTACATAAATTAAAGGATTACAGCAATATAACTAAGCGTTTTTACCATACCACACGACATTCGTCATTCAATTGCGCAACCACAAAGTAATTGTACTTAAATATTGGTTTTGTACATATAACCGCTAACAAAGTCAAATGTTAACCAAAACATTTATAGTAAGTAGTGTTCTATTTGTTTACTTATACATACATAAATATTCCTTAAAACTATAGTAAGACAATGTAGTAAAGAAAATGCCTCGCAAGACGTTTAATTATCTCTATTGTTACAAACAACTCATTCTAATTTTGCACTGATGTACCATCACTACTCACAAGATTATACTCTTTGAACAAACTCTCCCATTCCCCTGGTCTTTGGGCACACTGCTACCACACTATGTTCGGTAACTTTATATTACTTTTACAAATATTTTCCTTGCTGGTGTTCGTGTTGTTGTTGTTGTTATTGTTATATTTTATTACAGACACCCTACTACGATACTCTTCCGGCGATTTCCAATTTGTTTGGAGTTTGCTTTTCTTTTCTTAAACGTTACCGAATCGACCTCCTCCACGTAACTACCCATTTCCGACACAGGAAGTACAGTTGTGCTAACCAAATCGATATCGTAAACATCGTCACCGTTATCCGTCGCCAATTGTTTCCAATATCTGGATCGAGTGCTTAGCATGAACTCCAGTTTTTAATACCTCTGCCAACTGTATCACTTCATATGGCTTTAATATTTTAAACTTTCTTCCGGGCGGTAAAATTGCAATAGCCATTTTTCTACTTCAAATGATCGCGCACGTCCCCGGCGTCATCTTTTATACCATCAACGTTTATTCTGCCACCGCCACCACTACCATCTCGTGACAGCACCATCAATTCGTCAGCCATCAGATCCTACTAACAACAAAAAATATAGGACGCCAGGTTATCCAAAAACCGTTTAAACTGAAACATTTTCAATTTGATCGGCTAACCAGTTGTCGACAATGGCGTTCCAATCAGATTACTTACAAACCTGTTTCTCACTTCCTTTAGAAAACATCATTACACCACGAGTGTACGCGGTGTCGCTTATTACTGATCATGTAGGTGAGAAGCTCGTCGTAAATCTCTGTTGGTTGCTATTGCGTCAACTTGTCGATATGATCGTTTACAAATAACACCGCGTTATCCCCTTGTACCATCCGGATCAACGCGCCGTTGTCTCTAGTTCGACTAAATTCCAGATACAACGAATTGAAGGGATACGCCACAAAAAATTACAAGGTGTATGTCATCAATTTGTTAATAAAGTTACGGTTTGAAACAACGCGCAGCGGTATATTGCATAGCCTTAAGTCATTTGCACGGAGAACCATCGTATGTTTGTAAAAAATACACTATACTTTTGTACAACAGACCTCAGTTTTTATACATACAAATTGATAGAAAGTATTGTAAGTGTAAGTAGGACAGTAGGTTACTAGGTCAACAGCAATTAGGTCAGATTTACAATCTTACGAAAACAGGCTAGTAGGTCAATGATTTAGGAAATATGTCGGTAGGTCAGTAAGTTACTATATCAACACCAATTAGAAGCAGGTCAGTTTTACAATCTTACGAAAACAGTCCAGTAGGTCAATAATTTATGAAGTATGCAGTAAGTCAGTAGGTTACTTGGTCAAATCCAATTAGAAGTAGGTCAGTTTTACAATCTTACGAAAAAGGGCCAGTAAGTCAATGATTTAAGAAGAATGTCAGTAGACCATCGACACCAACCAAACAGTGCCCGCTGCGAGACTCATCCGTCATGAGCGTGGGAATCCAAAGGTCAACGAACCCACCATGGCCATGCGATTGAACCCGACTTGCAGCAGAATGAGTCACGCGAAAATACGCACCGAAACAAAGGTCAACAAACTCCTCCTTTACCGCAAAAACCAGAACGCAAAGGTCAATGACCCAAACTTAACTACGACCGTTCAAGTCGAACGCCAAGGTCAATGAACCCGACCGGAAGAATTTTTTTTTTGGAAGATGCTAGGGTAACAATTTTTTAAGGAACGAAAAATAAGAAATAGCTAAAATTACTTATTTGCAATTCTAAAGTAAGTTTTTATATTTATAATAAATTTTTAGTTCCATATAGAAAACAATATATGGTCCGTTATACTCTACATTTCTATTGCAAAGTTATATTCCATATTTCGTCGTAATAACAAAATTGAATATTTTAGGTGTTTGAAATCATGTTGTGAATGGCAAGGTAGTTATTTAAAGTAGTATTTTATCATTAGAAATTTTAAGTAAATAAGTTGTTCTCAAATATGTCAAAGTTGTTAAAGTTGTTTCATAAACACGGCTCGTGGTCCGTCCTAGTTTGTTAAGCATCCGCCCTTATTGAAATAAATTCCGTATAGATACGGTTTTCTAAATCGAGTCGTTTATAAAATCCCTCATTATGAGATCGTCACTTACATTTCTTTCTCCGAAAAGTTTCAAATTGAGTCGTTGATGGTAAAACTTAGTTTGATAAGTAAGACAATGCTTTAATTTGTCTTTTAGCACAAAACCTAAAGACAATAATACCGCTTTTCATATCAGAAAAATCTATCTGAAGTAGTTTGTTCTGTTACCTGAAAAATGGACCGTCAATATCAAGAAATGCTTATAGTATGAGCATAGTTAAATCCTGTACCACGGCTAAATAGTTCCGTAGGGGTCACTATCTACGACTTGCTATTAAGGGTGAGTGTTTTATTTGCCGAATTCGTCATTGAATTTTTAAAAGAAGACCTGTTGTATTAAACACCCTCTTTTAAAAGTTCGAAACGTCAGTACCTTTGCTAGCCAAACTAGTAGAAAAAATTCTATCAATTCAGTCAATAGAATTGGTTTTGTAACACAGTAATTACATTAAAAATTTTCGATTCGTTATAACTTCAGATATCTTGTTGGAAGAAAAGACTTAAGTAAATTTTTGTTTAAAAATGTTGTAACAATCAGAGCTTGTTTATTTGGGAGATGCCAATATAAAGAACTTATGTTAAAAGCTTCGTAGTGTAATAATTTAACAAAACTAGTCTTGCGTAAAAATAGAAAAACCACTTAATATTCTTCCTGGTTAAATTAAAAATTTAACTAATTTGAATGTGTAAATGGAATTCCTGACACACCATGATTAAAATCTTGCTAAATGTGTGAATGCATAAACTATTTACAAATACTGTTTGAGTAGTTAAAGCTAAAAACTTGTGATACTAATTGATAACGTTATTAAATATAAATTTTATAGACCTGTTGTGATTAAAATATTTATCTCTTGATAACAAAATAGGCGAGTAATTACGTTGGCATTTTTTCTTGCGTCTTGTAATTTAAGAAGCGCATATGGTAAAACAATTTTTTAAGGAATACGTCTAGTTGATTTGGACATTATCTACCCTTTATTCTGTAAAAATATATTTATCCAAGGATTTAGGGAACAGAATTTAGAATTAATAAACACGAAGGGTTGTCTTTATCTCTCCTTGAAAATTAAGAATTGTTTCATACAGTGACGTCCAACTTAAGATTACATTTTCTTTAATTCGACTAAGTAAATTCAGCCGCGACCTATTTCTAACTCTCTCTTGGAGTAATACCCAAGTTAGCCGAAGACATATAGCTTTTAGCTTTTCATTTTCCAAGTATAAAACTTTATTTCTTTAAAGTGTAAAACTGTGGTATGACCATACTTTAAACTCAGGTTTAATATGTACATTTCATATGCAACCTTGTGAAAATTTTGAATGCTTTGGTTGTTTATTGCAGATTAGATTCTCTAGTTTTTTCATATTATGACCCCAGATTTTATTATCCAAAAACTGGATACGCCTCTCTTGTTCGGTATAGAAACATAGGTGCGTAGTCAAACCCGATTAAGATAGTTTCTGATGTTCTATATATAATTAATTCGATACACCGGTAAAGCAACCCGAAAAGTTGGATTATTAAGTTGGCAACATTTTTCTATGTGCTTCAATTTCGGAACTTAATTCAGAAGATTCAATTTCGGATAGCTTGTTACGAAATTTTTATATCTTTTTGTGTATTCTATTTCAGAAACAAGACGAATAGGAATATTTGAGTACTGATTCTGAAGTGAAACATTTACAATTGACCAACATCATCCTAACTTTTAATACTGGAAGAATTACTTCACCCTCTTTATTTCTCATCTGATCTATAAAATTAAAACTGCTTGCAGACTTGTAAAAATGGCGCAACTCTAACAAATTGATCGTGTCGTCTTGGCCAATTTTTGATTCTGTGAAATTATATTATTGTAGTTTTTATACGGTGTGTGATAATAAACTGAAAACTTCAAAAGAACATTATTACCGTTTATCCTTGTTCCATTAATTTACAATCCTGGTGATGCTACCTTCGCGAATGAAGAAGTTACTACGTCAAAATGAAATGTTTTGTTCCAGTATAAAATATAATTGAAGAAATGAGGGAGATTATTGATGCTAAAAATTTTAATGTGGAACCGTAACTAAAAAGAAAGGTAAAGAAAATGACAAGATACACAAAAATTATGGATGGTACATAAATAATGCTATACATATAACAAATAATCAAGTAATAAATAAAATGACTTTCTCAAATTAATTGTGTGTACTAGTTTGGTTTGATACGAATCTCCCTAGAGAGGGGAACGGCACGGCACGCTTCGGATTTCTGTGGTGAACTCTCGTCCTTATCACACTTACGTCTTTTACACATTAACGATGCACGATTATGACCAAACCGGATATGGCGCGAACACCACAAGTTGAGAGAAAAATATTTAAAAAGAGGAAAAGAAACTGGCGAGTCATATTCAACTTATTCGGACAAGGTTGCAGCTGCAGAACGGCTAAAACCACCTTGCTGACAAAACTGTAAAATAAATTGCAGTAACAAGTGTACCATAGACGAGAAACAGGACATTTTGAAATTCTTTTTGAAAATAGATGACATTACAAAGACATTTTTTTCAAAATATGAGGGATGTGAAGCTAAAGTACTCAATGCACAAAGCAGATAGTAAAAGATCTGTTAATTTTGCCCATGATTTCCGAAAACAAAACGAGGAAGTACGGGTGTATATAAAATTTTTTATGTCGACTCTGAATATTGAAAAATCAATGACAAGTACAACGGTAAAAACATCTAGTCGGATAGGAGTGATTAAAGGAGACAGTAGGAGGCAGCAAAGAAAACAAGGGAAAATTGTCAAAAATAATAATTTAAACCTCAGTCTATTATACAAGCACTGTTCTGTGTTGGTCATGTACACTTGTTAAAATAATAATAATAATAATAATAATAATAATAATAATAAAAACCATTAACAGCAAATAAACGTCGCGGTTAATGGTCTAGAACGTGTCTGGTTTAGTTCGTGACAATAACATGATGAATAATCTTGGAGTTACGATCAAAGATCTCCCAATTAAAAAATGAGCTGGTGTGATCATCGGTTCTAGAACTGTTAGGTTTGAGGATATTTGACTGAGAGGACGTGAGTTTAGTGTTGTTTACACATGTATTAAAATGGCAATGTACTCTTCGAAGGTGACGCGATTGTACCCTACTCTTCTTTTCAAATGAACTGCATTCCATATTCCCTAAAATGAGGAAAATATAATGGAATGAAATTCCATTCGATCATATCTAGAGACCAAACATTACCGATTACAGTTTGCTAGAATTGCGAATTTTGAATAATTCTTTCATTTCTTGATTAGCTCCACAAAATTTGATCCATTATCAGAATACAATTTCGAAGGCTTGCCCTACGTGAAATAAATTGTTTTTATGTATGAAAAACTGCTTTGGTCGTCATATCATGTACAAGTTCGACATGTATAGCTATTGTTGCATGGTAAAGGAACAGTGATACATGAGCTTTTAAATGATACGCCCTCTGTATTTCCGCTATTTTGTATAGAATGGCACGCAATAATTCGCGTCTGTTACATTGAGCGGAAAAGATTGAGCTGCATCGGGATTTACTTTGAAATACCTAACACAGTTTTTTAATTTTATCTTGCAATATCCTTTCAGTGAATTAGCCAATATTCTTCCCGAATAATTGCTAGCAAATATCGAGGACCTACATGAAACTCCATTTCGAATGGACCTGCACCTTGCCGAAGTTCTAAATTACTAGAACAGGTGAAATGGCTTGCGTGTTCTAATGAGCTAAAGAGCCAAACTACAGGTCCAACCAAAGTAGTAGAGTCGTTAGTGAGGAACCAGACTAAGACAGGTCCCCGAAAGAGGGCAGCGGCTCTTTCGGTACTTAGATTGGCAGAGACCATAGGGGTCGGTATGGCAGTCTAAGACACACTACCGCGATGTGGAAGGTAACGGGAAACCACCACATTATCTCCCAAGTACACAGCGTACTTAAATTGTTACAAACATGATGGCATTCTCTGGGGTAAAAGATTCCGGAGTTAAAATAGTCCCCCATTCGGATCTCCGGGAGGGGACTACTTCGGAGGATGCGATCGGAAAGTTAAAAATAAGTGGAGGGAACATTCTGCGAGTCGGAGCGTGGAATGTTAGAAGTATGAAGCAAGTAGGTAAGCTAGAGAACCTAAAATCGAAATGAATAGGTTATCACTAGACATAGTAGGGATCAGCGAAGTTCGGTGGCCAAAGGCGGGGGATTTTGGAGTGGAGACTTCAGGGTAATTCGTACAGGAGCAGAGGAAGGAAATTTGGGTGTGGGGATAGTTATGCGGAAAAATATAGGATACTGTGTAGAAAATTACTTACAAAAGAACGAAAGAGTACTCATGGTTAGATTAGAATCTAAACCGGTAAACACAGTAATAATACAAGTATACATGCCCACCTCTAGCTACAGTGACGAAGAGGTAGAAGCCATCTACAAAGATATCGAAGACATATTAAGATACGTAAAAGGACATGAAAATTTAATAATTACGGGGGATTTTAATGCCGTGGTAGGTGAGGGTAGGGAAGGAGCGGTAGTAGGTTTATTTGGTTTAGGCACGAGAAACGACAGGGGAAATAGACTGGTAGAATTTTGCAACAAGAACAATTTAATCATCACAAACACATTATTTCAACATCATGCTAGAAGACGATATACGTGGAAGATGCCAGGAGATATAGGAAGATATCAAATAGATTACATTCTTGTTAGACAACGGTTTAGGAATCAAGTAAAAGACTGTAGAAGCTACCCAGAAGCAGATATAGATACTGACCACAACATCGTAATTATGAAGGCCGCACTTAAATTTAAAAATCTGAAAAAAAGGAACGGAAAAAGGCACTTGGACTTAGAGAAACTAAAAGATAAAGATATTCAAGTAAGATTCGAAAAAAAGTCAAATGAATTGCTGAATGATATCGGGAAAATATCTGAAACTAAGGAAGTAGAAACAGAATGGAATAACATTAAATCCAGCCTAGACATGGCGGCCAGAGATATTCTGGGGTATACACAAAAAGAAAATAAGAAACCATGGATAACAAAGGATATCGTGAGTTTAATAGAAGAAAGACGAAAATACAAAAATAAATCAGACCAAACAGAAAAACAGAGATACAAAGCCATAAAATGGGAAATTATTCGAAAATGCAGGAAAGCTAAAGAACAATGGATTGATGAAAAGTGCAAAGAGGTACAAACTAAGATGGAAATAGGAAAGACAGACGAAGCATACAAATTAATTAGAATGAATTTTAGGGATATAAAACCGTATAATAAAAATAAAGGGACGCGGGAGGAAATGTCATTATAGAAAACGTAGAGAAAGTGAGTAGATGGCAAGAATATATAGGGAATTTATATGCAGGAGAGGAACTAACTGCATTAGAACAGGAATCAGACATTGAAAATGATGACTTGGGATATCCTATACTTCGAGACGAGTTTGAATTAGCATTAAAGAGTCTGAAAAATGGTAAGGCGCCGGGTACAGATAAGGTGCAAGCAGAAACTCTAAAGGCCGCTGGACAAGCAGTAACAGAACGTCTTTTCCAACTTGTAAGCTATATGTATGAGACAGGCGAGATACCCAAAGATTTCAAACGTAGCATCATAGTAACTATACCAAAAAAGATAGGCGTGGATAGATGTGAAAATTTTCGAACAATAAGTTTGACAGCACACGTGTCAAAAATATTAACTAGAATTGTGCAAAGACGAATGGAAAAACGAGCTGAAGAAATACTAGGAGAAGACCAATTTGGGTTTAGGCGAAACAGGGGAACACGGGAGGCTATTTTAGCTCTGAGAGTGATAATGGAGAAAACAATAGAAAAAGGGAAAAGCATGTATATAGGGTTTGTAGATCTGGAAAAAGCATTCGACAATGTAAATTGGAAGAAAATGTTTGAAATACTCAAAAAGATTGGAATGAGTTATAGGGATAGACGAATAGTACATAGCTTATACAAAGAGCAAACAGCAGTAATAGAATTAGAGCAGGAACGGAGAGAAGTAAACATTAGGAAAGGGGTGAGACAGGGATGTGCCCTATCTCCCTTGATCTTTAACTTGTACATAGAAGAGACAATGAATACTGTCAAATGCAGGAATACATTTGGAATTACTATGCAGGGACAAAAAATTGATATGCTTAGATTTGCAGATGATATAGCGGTATTAGCGTCTAGCAAGGAAGAGTTAGAAGCTGCTCTTAATGAAATGGAAACGGTTCTGACAGAGAGATACGGTATGAAAATTAACAAAACTAAAACTAAAGTTCTAGTTTGCAAAGGTGGGGAAAATAAATTAAAAACAAGAATACAAGTATCTAACACGAACTTACAAGAGGTTAAGGATTTCTGCTACCTAGGAAGCCAAATAACGCAAAATGGGAAAAGCACAAAAGATATAAAACAAAGATTAGCACAAGGTCGTGCTACATTTAACAAGAAAAGCAACTACTGTGCTCAAAGACCACAAACATAGAAACAAGGAAAAGATTGCTTAAAACATATGTGGAGCACAGCACTGTACGGCTGTGAAGCCTGGACAGTAGGAGAAGCGGACAAGAAAAAGGTAGAAGCCTTTGAAATGTGGTGCTACAGGCGTATGATGAAGATATCATGGACAGACAAAGTTAAGAACGAAGAGGTACTAAAAATGGTAGGGAAAGAAAGAAATATGTGGAAAACAGTAAAAAATAGGAGAGATAGGATGATAGGCCACATACTACGGCATGAGGGAATAGTGCGGAATATTTTAGAAGCAGAGATAGGAAAAAAGAGAAGAAGAGGCAGACCTAGATTAGACAACTGCACACAGATAGTAAAAGATGTAGGCTGTAGAGGTTTCAGGGAGATGTGTAGGCTAGCCCAGAATAGAAATCAATGGAGGTACGCATCCAACCAATCCCAAGATGGATAAACTAATGACGAAAAGATAACTGTGCTTAAACATGATGATTATTATAAGTAACTACAAGAATTGGTTGGGCAATATTCTCGAATAATGTTAAGTGTGTGAAAGGATTTACTGGAAAACCATTATTTCGGCAAATGTCTAAGTGTTGGGGGATCTTGGTAGCCACAGGTTGCTTAACCTCCTTCACTGAATCTCGGTAAAATAGGGTATAAAATTAGAAAACAATACAAAGGAAACGAGCTGAATACACAGGCTGTGTGAGAATTTCAGGGAACTATGTAGGCTAGCTCAGAATATAAATAAGTGCAGGTACGTGTCCAACCAGTTTTGAGACGGAAAACCTAATGACGAAAAAATAAGCGCAGATAAATCTGATGATTAGTATAAACAACTAGTTGTTGGTTGCGAAATACCTGCAACTAATGTTGACTGTGCGAAAGGATAAATTGGAAAATATATTAAATCGCCAAATGGTTAAGTGTTGGGGGAACTTGGCAGCCACAGGCTGCTTACCTCCCTTCACAACCATTGAAGGTCGGAGAAATAGGGCATATAACTGTATAACAATAGAAAGTGATCGAACTGCATCTAACAAGAAAGAACAGCGCCTATGAGGAAAGACAACAAACATAGAATAAGAAGAAAATTGTTGAAAGCATATGTGTGAGCACAGCACAGTATGCCTATGAAATACGGGCAGCCTGAAACGCAGACAGAAAAACGGTAGAAGCCTTTTGAAATGCTGTGCTTTAGATGTATGAGGACGATAGCATGGACAGACAAAGATAATAACAAATAAGTTACAGAAATAGTAGGGGAACAAGGATATCTGGGGAAAAAGAGAAATAGTAGGGCGGAATACGTTCTAAGGCATTTTTGGGGAGTAGTATGTGATATATTACAAGCAGAGACAGGAAAAAAAGAGGTAGATGTAGACCTAGATCAGACAGTTATAGATGCAAACTGTGCATATTTCAGGGAAATCTGTAGGTTAGTTCAGAATAGGGAACAATGATGGTACGCGTCTAACCAGTTCTAGGACTGAAGACCTAATGATGATGACATGAAACTATTTACTATTCTCAAAAACATTTTGGCAAACCAATCATTGGATGTTAATAAAATAGGATGTTTCTTGTCATACGAAACACTTGCATTGCATTGCTAATACCTCCATCAACACGAATTAACCCTCGTTCATCAAGGAAAGGATTTAACGAAATTATTCACTTTTGAAACTAAGCAGTTTCTTGAATGGCAAGAATTTTCTTTCAGTTGAAACTGTTATAATTAAACTTATAGCAATATGAAACATAATGAGATTTAAAGTTCACGGTTGATTAACTCGTCTACCTTACGACTTTCTTTAGGTTCGCGACAGCTTGAAAGAAATCTAAAACAATATGCGTAATAGCGAATTAAGAGGTTTACATTGGGAAACCGATTGAATATTATACTGCCAGCTCTTGTACCACAAGATTATGTTTAATGTTTCTGAGTTTGGCTAGACTTGATTGAATGTTGAACGGTGCCATAATTTTTTTTCTTTAAACAGCGATGGTAGTCCGTGCAACTAAAGATTTGATATTTTTAATTTTATTGGCCTTATACCCCAAAACAGTAGATTGGCGGGGTTATGTGCGGACCTTGCATGATTCCAACAACCGGATGTCGCTAAATTTCCGACACCCAATTTGCTACAAACGTTTTAAGCAAATTGGGATAGGTATTTATCCATCCCAAAACAATGGTAGAATTTGTCCATAAGTATATCTCGTCACATTTGTTTTCCATAGCATCAAAGACTTTGTGTGCTAGTAGTGCGAGTAAGAGAGCTCTATGCATTCCAGTCGTGGAATGCTGATGGTCTTTAGCGGAGCTATTTTTAATTTTGAGTATAGCAGGTAAGTCGCTATATCATGTGTACTAACAGATCTTCTAATATACGTACAAGTGTCGTATGCGGTTTCGCTGGAGTCTGGGAATCCGTGGTATTCAAATGGAGGTGGACGCATCAATATATCATGCCTGGATATGCGAAGACTGTTGAGCTACAGAATTAGTATTAAACTTCTTTATTTTAATTTAAAACACTCCAAAATGATCTTACATCTATTATACTTTATTTTCAAGAACCTAATTTATTATTGTTCTGGTGGTATAAGCATTTGATTGTCTAGCTCTTATCTAAATACATAAAAACAAGTTTAATTAGATTAACTTTTATTCTTATTACCTATTAAATTTCTTTAGTAATTTGTTTTGGTGCATTGTTTTGACATTAGCTTTTGACATATATTTATTACTGATTATTTTCATACTGTAATTTTGTTGACAGTTTTGATTATTAATTAATTTAGGAGGCCAAAGTACAGGTAATTATTTAGTGAACTTGCATTTATTCATAATTGGAACGTATTGCATTTTAATAGATATATAATGGAAATTGATTTTAAATCTTGTTTAGTAAATTGGAAACATGTAACAAGAATTATCTTAAGCTTAATATAAAAGGGATAATCAATGTTTTTAATTTTTAGTAAGTGAAATACTGCTCGGTCTTATTTTGTTAAATTTTGGAATTTAATTTTCTTTATGTTGTATTTCTGATATTGGTTTAATTATTATAAGGGAAAAATATGTTTTCTCTGCCCTTGTTTTTGATCAGCTTAGAGAAAGCATGGTTGATATGCAAGTGCGAATTTTCTGACTTTATCCAAGTGAAGGAAGGTCAATCCATGATATGGGATTTATCGCCTTGTAGTAGGTGGAAGAATATCTTGCTATACTAGAAGATTTGTCAAAACAGTCAAGCTTGCTCCTATATTGAATCTTATCTCTTTAGTAACATATGGTTGTTAGCATTCTCTGTCTATTACTAAATATTTGTTTCAGGCTAGTTTCCAGGGTAAGTTTACAGTAAAGTAAATCACAAAAATGAAAGACTAATATTTTAGATTTTTGTTATACCTATCACATTACGACGCTTTGTAATCTGAACATAGAGTTTGTGTGTATAAATATTTATGGTTCCGTGTTGAGATCGTGTCATTTTATAAACTAAGGTCGACGTTTTGCCCACTTTTGTAAGAGGCTTCATCAGGACAAGAAAAGAAAATAAGTCTTAAAATAAAAAATAAAAATAAAGATGAGAGTGATAATATTAAGTAGACAAGTTAAAGTGTAAAGAGTAGAGTTACTCCTAAACCAGCAGACTCACTAGCCCATTCAAAGCCAAAAGGTGTCTTGTGACGAAGTAACTGGTGAAAGTAGCGAAGGTGGTAGTTTGTATAGTGTGAGAACTTGATACTTGAGTGATCATGAATAAAGAGGAGTGTCGTAGCTGATCAGTGAACGTCACGGATTCGCTGTTGTGAACATAGGTTTGTTTTCCAAATGGGGGTAAGGTAATAGCCATCGTCTTTGTTTGTGTGTACTTTGCTTTGTCTTGGTTATTGGGTTCAAGACGAATGTATATTTCAAACTATGGTTGCAGAGATGTTCTAAGGCCAGGAGTTTCAATCGACAAGTACAATAATTAAAAAAGTATGATTATAATAAATATTCTAATTTGGGGATCTTTGATCTGTAAATTATATTTCATGTGTTAAATTAAAATTAGAGTCAGGGGAATATCAACTTATTATATTTGTATCCGTGTGGATATCATTATTAATTTATTTAATAAAGAGAATGAATTAATTGGTAACTAAACTATTATGAAAAATTTGCAAGCTTTGAGTAATTGCTTAAAGTGAAACGAAGGAAGTTTTATTTTAAATTTGTTATTACAAGTTGATAAACCATATTAATAATTCATGCTATTATTCGATTGACTGTATAAACATTAGATTGGAATATATTACAATGGAGATCGTTATGTATAATTAATTTATTTATGGAAGGTTATTTTACCTAAAGTTTAGTACATTTGGATTGTAGTTATGTTGTTATATTCAATTGTCGAGGATATTGGCTAATTGAGGTCTTGTGAACGTTTTCTTGCTGGATTCATTCCATACTCTGTGGTGGCATGGTAAGTCAAATTCCACATATACTTGGTAAGAACAGTAAAATAACGCTATTGAGTCTCATGCTTCTATCCATAAATATTTTAGCGTAATAAATAGAGTTACAACTGATGAGTCTAGTTTTACACGTCGTGGCATGACGAACCTGCACAATGAGCATGTGTATGCAGATGAAATCCACATGTTATTAAAAGTAGACATTATCAACGGGAATTTAAAATTAATGTCTGGATTGGAGTTATTGGCAGTTTTTATGGTTGGGCCATTCCGATTGCCTGATCGCTTGGATGGCGCTAGATACCTTCGATTGCTTCAAGAGAGTTTGCCAAAATTACTCGTAGACTTGTCCCTTAAAGTTTGTCGAAACATGTTCTTCATGCACGACAGTTCACCACCTCATTTTGCACGTGCCGTAAGCGAGTATCTTAATGAATAATTTATTCGCAGATGGATTGGTAGAGGCCACAAAGCACCCATTCATGGCCTACGCGTTCTCCTAACTTAAATCCTTACGATTTTTTCATCTGTAAAAAGCACAAGTGTACCAGGTTCAAATTAATAATCTCGAACGTTGAATCGACATCTGCCTTAATGAAGGTGGAGGTCATATTGAACACTAGTTGTAAAAAAACTGAATTTGTGTTTGAACTTTTCCCACGGACAAACGTTACATTTTGGTATATAGGTAAATTGGATCCAATCGACTTATTTTGACGTCTACAATACATGATAGCGTTATTTCTCAGCAATTTTTGAACACCCTGTATATCAAAATGCTATAAATGTATCATTAAACAACATTTGTCTAGATATTCCAATAAAAAAATCTACTGTATTCTTATATCAAACATATGGAGAATTTATTTGTATAGTCTTGTAATGGCCAAAATATCATATTTTCTCAAATAATTTATCATTGTCGTACCAATATTAAAAAATTATATGTCATTAAAAAGGTAATTTTAAGCTTTATTTAAAAATAAATACTTAATGTCTTTAGTGTTTTGTTAAAAAAAGTCATCTATAATCTATTTGTGGTTTTGGGACACTATATTTAAACATAAATAATTTTAAATAATGCAAAATGGTTTAAAAAAATCGGAACCTTATATCTTAAATAGTTTAGAAGTTACGTACCGTGAGTTCATATCGTCTACAATGGTGACTTTCGCACGCTTTTCCAATTCAGTAGTGGATTATCTCCAAAATTTTTAAAATATTGTAGGAAAAAAAATATTCAAGAAATAACAATAACTTATATTACTGAGATTAAGTTGCATCTTAGTAATACACACTGAAACTAAAGACCTATTTTCCTAATTTTTAGTAGTTTGCAAGATTTAAATTGCATTTTTAAAACTTAACTCATTTTGGAATGCTACATTTCTAAACTATTGCATCGAATTAAAGAAACCCTTAAGGGTAAATTTTAAAACATATCCGTATAAAATATTTTTGCCCATTTTGTGTTGAAGTAAAACAATTTTGAAACACATTGTACAAATTAGATTATATTTATTGTCAATAAGAATTTTATTGCTCTTTAGTTACAAATTAATAGACTTCTGTTATGCTAAACAAATGGAGGAATCTGTATACTGCTTGAACTTCCCGATATTTCTATTAAAACAAAGTGGACTTTCCCATGCTACAAAATTTAAGGAAATACTTCTTGGGACCATATACAATATCGGCCTTCTATACATCCTACTTCTAATTTTTACGCAGTTTTTTTATACTAATGGAAATGTTACTTACTTTGCATGGAACACGGAAGCTTTCTTTGAATTTGGTCAGGTAAGGGGATACATAGTACTACCGCCTTACTATATACTACTTTTAGTATTTTGCTAAAATGAACTGTCTTCTACTGTATGGTAAGGAGTTTCGATCAGCTGTGAAAGCCACACACAAATTTTGGACTACATCAGAATGTTCCGAAAGTCTAAAAAACAAAATGAGTTACATTCAAACTTCAAGCGTTCGACTGCTAAAGCTTTTAACCTTTACATCGCTAATGTGCATATGTGGTTCAATTATATCTACTATGTTTAATAGACCTCTACCACTTGGAATTTGGAATGTAAACAATAAAACCCAATTCTATCGTATATTACTAGTTGCGCAAAGCATATTCCTCTTTCCTGCATCTATTATTACATTTGCTATCGATGGAATATTTTTGGGGTTTTGTGTCGAATTGCTCATACAGTTTCGCATACTTACGTATTGCATAGAAAATCTAGACACAGATGGATTTGGTTTTGGAGAAGTGCTAAAGACGTACACGAAGCAGCAGATTTTTTTATTAAGGTTTTCACAAACGTACCTTATGTAACTGAAACAGCACAATTGAGTTTTAGGTTACTGAAAAAATTGACTGCGGTTTATTCGCCAGTGATCGCCATACAGTACTTTTCAATTACGCCAGTATTTTGTGTAGAAATGTATGTGCTTTTGGAAAAGTATTTTGTACGATAAACTAAATTTATAAAGTTACTTGTATTTCTGTTTTAGCAAAAGCATGGTGGTATTGGTGAGACAAGGAGCCATCGCATTTGTTTGTCTTTTGCAATTAGTTATATATACCATTCCCGCTGATTATGTAACGAACGAGGTAAAATATTTCATTACCATAATGAAGTCAGCTTGGAAAGTGTTTCTCGAAAATGGTAAAACAGACAAAAACAACACGTCCATTTGATCCACGTAAATTACTTTCCTTAAACTCATCAATATAATATGATAGTACAGATATAATTAAAAATAAATATTTCAATTATGCACCCTAGTTGAGTGACAGAATGGCCTTGTTGATTGACTATTAGTCAACTTAGCTATTTGAATTCTTCAGATTAGCCTGTCGTAAAACCTCTACCTTCTACTAAGTTACTAAGACCACAAAATTATGGATTGGCGTTAAATAGTACTACCTCCATCTAAAAATAAGTGTCCATTTTGGATTTTTTCAAAAATAAAGAAAAAACGGCTTTGCATTTAAAAGTAGACTGTCATTTTGAAAACACTTTTTATAGGTTAAGTCTTTAACAGCAAGTAATAAGTTTTGTACTTTTTCTTAAAATATAAGTTTATGATCGTGAAACGAATATTTTCAGGACCTGATATACAGCTGCGATCTAAAATAATAATGAGAGACGTGAAAAATATTTTGGCAAAAAACGTTCGTAAAACATCTAGTTTATATTCAAACACAAAGCAAGCTGTTTATCATGCGTTACTTAATTTGAATGACAATAACGTATTAAAGCAAAGCGCGTTCAAGACGACGGCCAATATTTTCAGCATTCCTGTGAAAACTGAATGTCGAATTTGACATCAAGCACAAAAATCATTAGCCGATGGCGCTAAAGTAGCTAATGTAGGTCACGTAAAAAAGGACGTGTTTGTCAAAAACCATAATATTTTGACTCAGATTAGATAAAGCCAGTACCGCTCAATAGTCGTCGCACCATTTATTCATTGGCTGCTTCTATCAAGTACCAAAATCTATACTTCCAAAAAGCATGAAGCAATTATAAAAAGCGTCATATGAAAAATAAAATTCACACAGATTTGATAGACTTCCGATTTATATAAATTTTGATTGTGTGCTTTATGAACATGTACAAGACACCGTCAATTAAGTTTGAGTCTGTGGTTTTTGGAGTGCTCCTTCGATATGTGCACAAATAACTTTATCATAACAACTATTTCCCCGGTCTCTATCTGTAATTTCTTTGTATTTAATATGAAGGGTGTAAGGTACAGATATTTATTACTGTTTGTATTTAATGTGTTAGTTCCTTTCCTATTTTAATTATTCATCCTTGTTATTAAATGTAAACTACCAAAGCTTTTACATTTTTCAGGATGCTTTCTGCTTAAAACTCGTGCAACAAACTCAAATTGATAAACTTTTCTCTATTACTTAATGTTTCATTAAGTAAAGCGTCAGTGTTACAATTTTCAGGGAGTAATTTAAATTTATGTTTCAGTATCTAAGGTCAAAATAGAGTTTCGATATGTAGATGACAACCTTGTGGTCTGGCTCACAATCGCGAACAAACACGTAAACTTTTTTTGGATCATCTAAACCATCACCTCAAACGTATAGATTAATCATAAAATTTGTCAGGATTGCACTTTATCATTTTTATGTACATGTTATCCATTAGCTTAAGAGGTACCCATGCCATTCTATATAATTAAAACCCTCACACACCTATGGATATCTACTTGCTTATAAATATCACCGTACCTCACAAAAATCATCAGTAATTAACCCTTCATACAACTTTTACTCAAGAGTAACTTTAACAGAGATCATCCTGCATTGTGTGCATATACTGCAAGTATTTATACCCATAAACTGTGCCTTTCCCATTTTTTTTCAATAGTCACGCTAATAGACTGCAACCTTTTTACTTTTAGTTCTTATTGTGTTAAACTTAGGACACACCTAGTCGAACATCTTTCTAATAAAAGTCGTGAAGAAGATGTTGATTTATCCGTATTAACACAAACTGACTTTTGTAGACTTCCGTACTAACTCTGAACTCTATCTTCAGCGGTTTTTAGAAACTATCAGGGGGGGTCGTTAAATAAATACAGATGGGTAGGTCGCCACTGTACTTATGCAAAGTATTGAAACAAGGAGAATCGCCAAGAAAAATACACGAACCTCAACGAATATATTCGGTTATTGGAATACAAGATTTTGTATTCATAGATGGTACAAACGTTTATCCTGAAATAAAATAAAATACATAAAAATGCATTGGAGACAGCAGTTTGCGTCTCAAAATAATAAAATCAATAAACCAGATAACTTATATGTACTTATAGATTTTGCTACTGGCCATTGGTGCATGGACACTCTACTTACTAAGTTTATGCACATTTGGTTCATATAAGATTTATAGAATCCAAAGTATGGGTGAGGTAGTATAAACACAACCTCTTAAGTTTATCTTAAAATGTGATTAACCACTTCTAAAGTTATAAAAAAAGTTAGACTTGTTAGAGAACAAGACACATTAACTAAAGATAATTTTTGTTTCAAACTGACAGAAATTTACTATAAATTTTGTAAGTGCTTAATTAATTTTATCAAATTCTATTTATAGTCTTGATTATATGAAAGCCTCTAAAGTAAATAGGCATTATATATTTCATTAACAAAATTATTAGTTCTGTCATTTTTCCAGTACTGATCAAACGACGTACATTCTTAATAAATTTCTTATGCAATAGGATCTTTCACTTAGTAATTTTAAGCCTTGTTAAAAAAGTATCATGTATTAGAAACTACTCAACTGTATGATAAATAATCAACCTGATTAAGCAAATGCTAATAATAAAATCTATTTAGTATGATTCATAACCTAAGTTCTTAAGCAGATCGTTTTAGTCAACAATCCTATAAAGTAAGAATTTAATTTAGTGTAAAGTTCAAAGGTCTAAATATTTAAATGTGATTATTAAGGTATTAGTTTTCAATAGTTCAAGCTACAAAGATTACAACTTAACCTTGGATATCTTCTATTTCAACACAAATAGCCACTAGCGTTGTACGTCAAACAGATGGTTTTCATAACAAAGGAAAATCGACTTACCGACCTCAAACGTATAGTGCATATTGAAACAAACCCTTTAATAGATAAACTCGAAACATGTGTGCGCCTCTAATACTGCATAACGATAGCAAAACTCGTTGTCCACTTTGTTACGGCAATATCCTGAAGATCAGAACCATAAAAATAAGTGGAATCCACCTTAGGGGAGAGCCATCGTTGAAATCTCTTAACGTACACAATTTGTACGCTATAAATTAGCTGTTACGCATAGCCCTCAATAAACCAAAAACTTCCCGTGTTGACCAAACATTTCTGTTTTAACTAAAAACTTCAATGTTGACTAAAGATCTCCGTGTTAATTAAAAATTTCAGTGTGGACTAGGAACTTACAGGTTGACTAAAAATTTCAGTGTTGACTAGGAACTTCCGTGCTGACTAAAAACTTTAGTGTTTACTAACAATTTCTGTGTCAACTAACAATTTCTGTGTTCCTCTAAAAGGAACCAATTAAAATTAGTTTTAATAATACAAAAGCAGAAAATACAAACCATGATGAACTATCTAACTCATTTGGATCGATTTACTGCATAACTGAAATGCGAGTCACAAGTCACCCTTCAATAGTAACCTCTGCATTTTATTACAATGACGGTAAAGGGTCGACTGTCGTAGTCCGTGAACAAACGGGGCCTCAACACTTGAGTATTCAAAATAACAGGTGCGCATAATAGCTCTAAATTACATCGCATTGAAGATAATTTATGGAATTTCTAACAAGCACGTACGACTTATAACACAATGATAAACACAAAACTGGAGTACTTTAACGATAATTTTGTTTACTACATAATTAGAATAAAAGGACTATAAATAAGGTGCTTTAAAATTATGATAACTTTCTTTAAATTATTTATAAGTTTTTGACATACGAATTATATTGAATTAAAAAGGGAATCTAAAATTGTTGTAACACAATACAGGATTTATATGCGTTATTGCTGGAGAGGAAAACAAAGCGTTACAAGACCATTTATGGGTTATAGAAAAGCAGGTTCATACAGAATTAACTTCGCTTGCAAACATTTCTTTACTCCAGACAGCTTTTAAGTATAATTGAACGCGAATTTGACATTTCGTCTGCTTTTGTAAGAAACATCATTAGGACAGGACGTAAATCACTATTTCTATACGAGCATATAGCACTGAAGATAAACGATGAGCACTCAACTTTGTTCAGAAATTAATACCCAGCCAGACAGCAACAAATATTGCAACTAACTCAATAAGTTTCAATTATAAGCTTTGACAACTGTCTTGGTCGTAGAACGATGTAATAGATTCGACTATTTTCAAGACCAGTCACAAATTGAAAAATAATATGAACGTAATACACAATGTAAAATACAAAAATTTGCCTTTTCTGGATAACATATGAGTTAAAGTTATAAAATTTTTTAAACGAAATCTTAAATATTACAAATTACTTACATTGTCGGAGGCTTTCACGGCCGGAGTCATTATAAATATTTATGGTTCCGGGTTGGTATCGCATCATTTTACAAACACAGGTCGACGTTTCGCCCACTTTTGTAAGGACAAGAAAAAAAATGAGTAATAAAATAAAAAATAATAATAAAGATAAGAATAATAATACTAAGTAGACAAGTCAAATGTTACTCCTGAACTAGCAGACTCACTAGCCCATTCAAAGCCAATAGATGTCTTGTGGCGAAGCAACTGGTGAAAGTAGCGAAAGTGGTAGTTTATATAGGGCGAGAACTTGATGCATGAGTGATCATGAATAGAGAGGAATGTCGAAGCGGATCAGTGAACGTCACGGTTCCGCTGTTGTGAACATAGGCTTGTTTTCCAAATGGGGGAAAGGTAGTAGCCATCGTCTTCTAATAATCTAAACAAAGGCGATGACTGCTACCTTTCCCCATTTGGAAAACAAGCCTATGTTCACAACAGCGGAACCGCTTAACGACAAGAAATCTGGAAAAACCCCAGCCACAAAACTATAATTCTATACAGTCTTTTCAACCTTAAGTTCTAATTTACATACCACAATGCAGCGCATTTATGCCGTGGGCAGAACATTCGCATCACAAACGTGAACGGTAAAGGGATAACTTAATACGACTAAAATACTACTAATTAATATTATTAAAATAGAAAGAAGAACTTTATTTGTTACTTTTAACAAACAACATATGTACATGTTCAAACCCAGTTTGTCAGTTAAAACTCGTCAAACTCACTGAATTTACTGATAACGAAATAAAAGATGCTTTGCAAAAATTATTAAATTAATTAAAATTTAAATAAAGTAAAAAAATTAATCTTAAAATACGTATGTTCAATAAAAGATAAAGAATTAATTCCTGACTGTGTATACAAAATTTTCAATCAAATCCAAAAGAGAGGATTCTCGTGTAAAAATAATATAATATCGAAAATTGTTTTTTTATATAAAATTACAGCATAGCACTTTCGGCGTTAGCCATTTTCAGTGCCATGTCAACTAAAAACTTAATATTCCATCAAACTATTACAATAATTGTAGGACATTTTAAGTATTAAACTAATATCACATCAATAAAGACTAGATAAATAATTGATTGTTCCAATAAATATTGTCTACGTTGTTGATGAAATCGAAAAGCTTTTCGATTACATCAACGAGGTAGACAAGATGTAATCCATATTTATCGGAACAATCAATTATTTATCTAGTCTTATTGATGTGATATTAGTTTAATACTTAAAATGTCCTATATATAATGTAGTATATATAATGTAATAGTTAATGAAATATTAATTTTTAAGTTGACATGCGTGACATGCTGTAATTTTATATTAAATTTTTTTTTAATATTATATTATTTCTACAGGAGAATACTCTCTTTTGGATTTTATCAATCAAAGATATCTGATTAAAGCAGACAGTTTTAATTTAGTCAATGTGCCAAAAGCCTATACTTACAACAAGTCTAATCTAGTTTTGACTAGTGTAACGTTTTTAATTTCTTTAGGTATTAAAATTGTAAATAGATTTGGTCTCAAGTCATTTTGTAGACGCCAAATTATTATTCAATTAACACATATAATGAAATTCCCAATTTTAAAATTAATTTGTTTTTATCGGTGTATAAATAATTAATCTCTAAATACTAAAAATAGCTTCGATTTTAAACTATCTTGTTTAAGATATGAGAAACTAAAATTTATACTTTGCTAAAATATAAATCATTACCACAGCAAGCGTTATTTATTGAAAACGTAATACGCTACATCAACTGAAAGGTAAATTGATTGCGTAAAATGGTGTCAGTCTGACGCATTTGTAAGGGAAATCATAAATGTGTGTAGATATGTCATTTAAAACAAAAATAAAATACCTTCATTTTGGTTAAAAATACAACGTAGTAAGCTTTAAATAAAAGTATTAACTCTAGATGGTTAGAACTTCTAAGTTATTTTATAAAAGAATAAGTTTTCTTTATCAAAATGTTCTAAAAGTCATTAAATAAGCCAATTGTTTTAAATCAATGAATAAACGCCCCGATTCAAAAAACACGCGATTATCAAAAGGCTATAAAAGATAAGATAAACAAGTTTTATAGCTCTACGTAAGTTATGGTTTGGGTCTTTGGAGCCATGTTTTTAAAAAACGTTTCCAAAACTTAACAAATTTATTTATGTTAAACAGAAATTATCATGGAATTTTGACAAACTGTATAAAATAACTTTAAATCGAAATTAGTTAATTAATTGAACTAATATTGGGGCGAGTAGCCTAGGTATACAACAATGCGAAAGCTGTAATACTCAGACTGACTGCTGTCAACTGGGGCTCCCGGGCTTTTTATAATATCCTTACCCCTCATATGGCTGTGGGAACTTGCAGATCTCATGTCTGCTTTACTCTTAATTCTACACTTTGTTACGTTGTTTCAATCTTATTTCTAGGTAATTGCGATATCTTAACCGTCTGTGACCTGCCACCTGCAGTATCACTGTCGTCTCGGATACAAAGTTGCATATCCGTTCTCATGAACTGTTAATAACCTGTCTGGTTTATCCTTGTATTACATTGTTGCGATTGACTAATGATTTATTTAACAATTTCTAATAATTCCTATTAGATTCTATTATTTAATATATAGGTAAATTGTGGGATACATAACTCGTATTACAGAAAGAAAAAGATAGTAGCGGGCCGGTTAGCTTATTAGAAAAGAATAGGCGACGCTTTACGAAAGCCATAGATCTTATCAACCGCACTCAATTAGCTTATTTAAACACATGATGACTAATGCTTTGAAATAAAACCAAATAATCGGAAAGATGATGTATAAAGTTAATTTGTGTATATAAAGAGAAAGTGTTCAAGTATCGAGGCCCTTTTTTCTAAAGCCAAACGACATATAAGATTCAAGCAAAGTTTCATTCTTTAAATTATTTTACGACATGAAACAAATATGTTTCGAATAATTTGAAATCTATTTCATTGGCGTTCCACAAGGAACATAGAAGTTATCAAACATGATTATTTGATGAACTATAATGAAGATTTTTGAGAATAATATAAATAATCTTGATACAAGATTACAACTGATGATTTTAGTCGATTAAAAATAAATGCATTTTGTAAACTGATATTTTAACGTCACATAAAGATTTATAGTGGAAACCAGGAAGTATTTAATGCCGTTAATTACAATGGCAATTAGATTCTGATAAGCGCTATTTGACAATAACGACAGCAAGTATAATTTGTTTTTTGTAACTCATAAAGATATGTAAATATTTACACTTATTCTAGAATGAGTTCTTAATTTTATAAAAATTATTTGTTAAGAGAATATTTCCAATAAATTTAACAAAAATTTTTGTAAGTCACAGAGAAGAAGGTTGGATTCTGTAATTGTTAAGAAGGATTATTTTAATAAGTAAGTAATTATTAGGAACAATTTTCTAAATAAGCTAGAGCTGTAAACTGTTCTACAATTATTATTTAGATTTGTTGCACGTAAGAGATTCTTTAGATAATGTGCATAAAAAGCAACTGTTTTTGAATGCATATATGTTTCTTGAGATTTCTGTGTTTCATTTTGTATTCGTAAATTCCACAGGATAATTTTTGTCGAGCTAGCCAGGCAAGGAAGGACACGGTAAGATAGTAGTATCATATTTGCATCCTCATTAATACAATTCGTTGTACCCAAGTCACAGCATTAATTTGGGTTCCCAAGTATTATGCGGGTCTCAGCAAAATTAGCAGGCCACTTACGCGAGGCGGCCTAGTTACAGCAAATTAATGGCGCTCCGATGCGAGGTGATCCAATCACATTTATAAAGTAACAGGTTTTTAGATCTGTTTTATTATAAAATCTAAACTTTCGGTTTTATTTTTAAACCATTATCAAAGATACTAAAAATGGAGAAACATTAGTATGAGCGTAAGATAGTTAAAAACTTACTTACTAATTCGAGGTTTTACATTGAAATCGTCGATATAGATAAATTTTTGAATATAATTTAAAAGTGCGGTAAAAAACTTTCAAAAAGAAAACAGTAATGTGGTTTGCTAATCACATTTGAATGTTACAATGACAATTTTTTTATAATTTTGATAGTGTTTGAGATAACTTTCTAGATTGTAATTAATTTCTTTTATGGTTTGAGTGAAATTTAGATATTTTTCTTTATGTATGTATGTTTATATATGTAGGTTGATGTACGTCTATTTGTTTACGTATGTATTTCAGTGTGTTTATGTTGTTTGTGTGAATATATGTATGTCTGTGCATGTGTGTGTGTGTGTGTGTGTGTGTGTGTGTGTTGTGTGTGTGTGTGTGTGTATTTATGTATGTGTAGGTGTATGTGGATGTTTGCGTGTGTGAATGCGTGTGTTTGTTTGTTTGTGTATGTATGTTTACTTTGTGTTTTATTAAGTGATTTGATCAGTTATGTTGAATTTGTTTTTGGATTTTATGTGAAGTAGATAAATGTATATAGAGCTTGGTGTGTTGATGTCAGTTTTTTTATTAATAGTGTTGAGGTTTTTAAATATGTAACACATTTCTAGTTCTCTTTTGGATCGTTTATTTTCAATTTGTAATATTATAGGATTATCAAAATCTATTTTATGTTTGTTTGTGTTTGTTAGTGGATGTTTCCTCCCCTGTAAAGTAATGAAGCTATTGTTTTGTTAATGGCTATACAACTATTAGCCCGATTTGTATTTGTCAATAAGCTCTATTATTTTCATAAAAGTTTGTTTACAGATACATCTTATTTTATATATTGTTCTACACAATTTCTTATTGCGGACTACAAATAACTTGTCTTTTATATATATATATATATATATATATATATATTGTTGCGAGCTACTATTAGACAACCCGTCAAACACAGAATCGCCGCAAGCACTGTATATTCTCCTTGGACCGAGACGCCTCTGGCAATTACTGGAGGATGAGTCATCCTTTTTAATTTACGGTATAAATAAAACCGATGATGAAGTACAAGGTTAGCCCATATCAGAATGTTGAATATAAATTATATCGTGTAAAGTTATATAGTTGAGCTTTTGAAAAACCAAGCGTAAACATAAATCTTAAGTGCACGTGTCTAATGTACATGCAGCTTGTAGAATACATAAATAGACAAAGTGTAATAAATTATAGAAATAGTTGTGTTAGTGTTGTTAAAGGACCAATCCTAAAGAAGTTTAAGAAGATATTAGTGCTTGTAAATTCATTAGTGTGATAGTGCTTCATTGTTAATTGGACTGAAAACATCTATAAAGCATATACTGTTAATTAGAATTGTGAACACTGAGTAATAAAGACTCTTGTTATTACTTGTTTTAAATTAGTGAAACGCTGTAGTAGTAGCCCGCTACAATATATATATATATATATATATATATATATATATATATATATATATACTCAAATTTAGACCAGGGTAGAAAATTAATTAATTACATCAAATAATTTTAATCACCGTGTATAAGAAAGCTTTGGGAAAAAGTACGCGTAATTAAATGCCTAGTGTAAAGAGTTAAATCATTCAATTAGAAGGTAGGGTTTGTATAGACGTTTATTAGATAATACGCATTATTAAAAAACCGTGAAGCAGAAAAATTTATTCGTTTCATTAAAAATAAGGGATTTAAATTATTCACTAGACGCTTTCTATAAAAAGAAGCAGAATTAAAATGCTCAACGTGTATAATTTAATTGTTCCAAGAAACAAATAGAAATTACGTGCAAAATTTATATTAATTATTCAATTTTTAAGTAACGAGTATTAAACAAAATGTACAAATAATAATTAATATTTAATTTGTATTCGCTAAAAATTAAAGGGTAGAAGTCAACGCCATTCATTATTATTTTAATTGGAGTTAATTGAATCATTAGTAATATATAATATGCATAAAAGCTTTTAAATACCCAATAATATTCAAATCGTAGAAGTGTTATTTAAAGTATTACGATTGAACACCTGCGTATTTTTAAATGTCAAATTCTAATAAATTCGAGCTGATAAACATGAAAATTCCGCGCATATTGCAAACGGTCGGATAAACCGTAGCTTATATTAACATAGGAATCCACGTGGACTGAAATAACCGATAGTAAAGAGTATCGATTTGCACCACTAAGGCCAAGTTAGAAAAAGACAGATTAAATGCGCAAGGCAGAGACACAGATAATAAAAGGCGTGATTTGAGCAACGTCACGAGGAAACGATTGGTGGAAATAGGATGCAGATATGAGAGGTGTAAACGTAACGATTTCTATACAAAATTAATTAGTTGTTTGCAGACGCGTTGCGTGCCGTGTGGAAAATTTCTTAGATTTTCAACTGGCGCGCGTAAAAATTTCTGAGATTTAACTGACGTGAGTGCAAATTTAGTAGAATCGCTGTGCTGGATTGTCGAAAAGGGAACACAGTATGCGAAATTCTGAAAACTGGCCGTCGCGGGACAAAACCGCCGTGCAGGCAAGGCTATTATATAAACCCGGACTTTAAACAGTTTCGCTCTCTTAGATTTTCGATTTTGATTCAATACTTTAAACAGTTTGCTCTTATATTTTGTGATTATTGAATACTTTAAAACAGTCTGCTCTTTACGTGCTACGATACAAGTTATTATGCATTAGTGCACTTAGAAAAGAAGATACAAGGTAATAAAGTCTAGTTATATTTGCGAGTATTACTGTACCAATTGTCCAAATTTGTAACGATAAATGAATAAACAAAAGTAGTCAGTTTTGAGTATAGCGTGAAAGAATTATGAATTTCTTTGCTATTTTTCGGGGGTGTTAATAATCGAATGTTATTCGTAATCGTGATTGAATCCACAAAACGATATGTAGACATACATAGATGAGTTCTTGAGAAGCCCTGAAACAACTTTAGATGAATGGTGGTGTAGAAAATTTTAAAAGCGTTCAGAATCAGAAGCCGTAAACATAACCCAGTTGGAATGGTGTGATTAACAAGGGACGATGTACATTGGAGCCACGAGTGCATTAACCTTCAGGTAACTTATGCTTTGTTGTTCGATTTTGATGTTTTAGTGTGTGTTGAATAACTTTATAATTTGTTTGCTAAAAAATGGACAGTAGTAAATTTGTACAAACAACAAATTTTTAATTTTAAGGTGAAATTTTCTTGTTTAAGTAGAAAGGAGTATTTAGCAGTTTATGTTCTTGATTATGATGAAAATTTGGGTCTGTCTTTGAGCTCAATTAGACTAATCTGTTTGATTAACGTAAAGGGGTGGGAGATGCTCCCTTTGTACTCAGACTCAGGTCTGCAAATATATTGTTAAATTAATTAGTAGGCATCCTACAAGGACTTTAATTCTGGATGCAAATTAAAACTGATGATAGGTTTAAACTTGAAATTTTATGATACTGAAATTTATGCTGAAAGTTAATTGTGAAATTTTAATGTATTATGAATATTGATGTAAATAGAGTTAACGTTGATGTTTGTGGTAGGAATGTGTTTGTTTTTTTTATGAATGAGGATGAAAGTTTCAACTAGGTGAGCAGCCGAGGCGGAAAGAGTAAAAAGGCGACTATCAGAAGAGATTCAACAGGGCGAGAATCACAGCAAAACTTGGTGCCCAATTCTAGAGGCTCGAAGTTTTTTTTTTACTCTGGTGAAGCATTTTGGTGGTTTCACAGCATATATATATATATATATATATATATATATATATATATATATATATATAAAAGTATTAATGAGTCTTAAATTAATATAAAGTAAAAAGTAATTATTGGCAAGTGACTCAAATTTAGCCACGAGGGCATCCTGTCGACGCGTTTCGCCCTAATTGGGGCTCATCAGGACAGGAGTAGCAAAGTTGTAATATTTAATAAAGATACCTTTTAAATTATAACTCTTGGCTATGGAAAAAGGCAGTTGAGCCGGATCTCCTCCGTGCCGATTGTTGGTAAAACCTGCGATGTCAGGTAAAATGACACGAAAACACAAATTGTGAGCTAGGAGATGCTGTACTTCTCATAAGGTATCTTTATTAAATATTACAACTTTGCTAATCCTGTCCTGATGAGCCCCAATTAGGGCGAAACGCGTCGACAAGATGCCCTCGTGGCTAAATTTGAGTCACTTGCCAATAATTACTTTTTACTTTATATAATATATATATATATATATATATATATATATCTGTGTGTGTGTGTGTGTGCGTGTGCGTGTACGTTTGCGTGTGCATTTGCACGTGCGCGTGCGCGCGCGCGCGTGTGTTTGTGTGTGTGTTAATGTGTGTGTGTATGTATTGCCCTATGTCGGGCGTCAGTAACAGTTGCTATGAATAAATGTTTCTAATTGTCGGAGCCTAATTCTTAAAAGCTCTCTTTTTCTGGATTTATTTTCTAGAATTAATGAAACCCGTATGATCATACAAGTATAAAGATTCGAAATAATCCTTTTACAAACAATCTTTCAAATAAAGCGATAATGAATTCCCAATGACTTTCTCTTACAAACAAGTTCTTAAATACAAATACAATGGTTTGAAATAACTTTCTCATAGTGTTTTTTTATATATAAAGGTTATGAGTCAGCAACATCTCCTCTCACAATACTTATTCTAAGTCATTCTTTACATTAGTCGGTAATAACAAATTACCTTTAGAAGTCATTTAATTTAATATGATTTCCCTTTAAGAAAACTGTGTTAAACGTATTCAGTAGGTTTTACCTTGCCTTATGTAATGACAAATTCTCTGCGTAGGTTTGCCAGAAACAAGCCCTAAAATTAAATTAAATTTACTTGCACAAAAAAATCTTGATCTGACAAATAATTTCTTCCGTAGATCGCTTTATTTTAAAAAAAAACGTTTTAAATTTTACATTTAAGCATTCTTTCGTTGTTGATTCTAACTCTCAAGCTATGTCTCCTTCAGAACATAATAATTACCAAGCAATGCACCATCCGTTGTTAAATTGTTTTAAAAAGTCAATTCTTCATACACATTAACATTCCAAAAACAATACGTTCATTAATCTTTCTATAATTTCAATACCTTTAGATAAATTCTCTCTTGACACAGTTTTAATTCGTTTTAAATACACATCTCAATATATTTGTAAATATATTTGTAAATAATTAGCTGCCTAATTCTTATATACGATTTTACTTACGTAAACTGTATGATGTCAAAAGCAGCGTGCTCTGACTTTAACGTTTCAATCAACATTGATCTAATAACTATCCCATTTGGAGTTTAATAAGCCAAATCACCTTAACATCACGGGCGTTTCCTGCAGTTTCCCGAATCTTCGACATTGAAGAAGTCGTTTACCATGTGTTTTTATATCAGGTTTGAGAATCTCCGCGAGTTATGTGATCCCCCATTTATTATATCAATATAAAACTAATACCTAAGAAAGTTATTAGGAAATATTAGGAAATATTAGGAAAATGCAACAATGTAATTAAAAGACAATTTATTACAATTTATATTCAGTTTATAAACGTTCATGTGAACGGAAGCGCTACAAAGTAGCACAAGGATAAGTGACACTGCAGATGTCAGGTCATAGACGGTCGTAGGAAGTCACGTACCGAGATTACGCAGAATAAGCCTGCAACATTGTAACTATGAATAGTTTTTAAGATAGCAACTATGTATCATGAATAGAATCAAGTGTAAGCGGACATTAGGTCCGCAGATTCCCACAGCACTGTGAGGGGGTAGGGAGATTATATAAGGCCCGGGAGCTCCACTCGCAGGCAGTTCATCAAACGTTCAGCTTTTGCATTGCAGTTCGTAGATAGCTCACTTGTACAATTAAGTAATAATTTTGGACTTAGAGTAATAATTCAAGATTGTCTAAGTTCAATATTTAACTTCTGTATAAAAAATTAAATAAATGTGTTAAAGTTCAAAAAAGTCTTTTTAAAAAGGACCGTTCGAAGCCACGAACCTTAACTCGCGTTGTTTTGCCATGTATTTTATCAACGTTCCAGTTTATTCGAGAAACTACGTCATTGAGTGCATCATTTACATTTGCTTTAATTTCAACATTCTATCGTATTCTAGAATCTGGGTCAACAAACCCGCTTTTTGTGCATTATGTTACTTGATTTTGTAACAGTTTTTTGACCGCTGCAGAACATCAACGAATTGTTACTCCTAATAACTCTAGTATAGTCATTAATATCATGCAAACCATTTTTAAACAAATAAATACCAGTATTGATATTGTATGTGCTAACCGCCATACAGAAATGCTAGTTTGGTTGCTAACATCAGGCGCCGAATGTTAATACAATTATTATCAAGGCCAAGCAGCTTTCCTGTTTCGTGCATAGCACATCTGCACTCACATTAGCTAGAGCCCTTATCGAGAACGATTATGGAACTAATAAGGGTTCTGGCATGTAACTTGCGTCTGGCTTTTTGTGCGGTAGTAGAACCCTAGTGCGCTGAACACTAGGCTTTGTGTTTTAACGATGGTAAGAATTAAAATAATAATTAATTAGACCAACTGAATAATTTTGTTGTAGCGCTCTTTTCGTATTTTTTCTTTTCTTCTGTTATAACGTTCCTTTTAACGACGTTTTTAAATGACTTCTAATAAATAACTTCGTTTGGATAATTCCTTTGATAAATTCAGTTAATAATTCTTTAGACATTTGTGTAAATAGCACTTAAAATATTCCTTTAATGATTTCGTAAAAGTTACGATAAAACATGTTTTTCAACGCTTCGTAGAAAGTCTTCAATTAGATTTTTATTTTATAATTCTCAACTTTAATAAGTCGTTTTCTATTATCTGGTTTTATAAAACTAAGGCAGCGAGTATGCTGTATTTAAGGAAGATATAAATTCTACTTTTGCACCTGCGAGTATCAACTTATGGTTCATTCACGTCAACTTTGCGATAGGGTATCGATCCAATATGAACGTCCTTCAACCGTACGATGGATAGTTGGATTTTATGTAACGTTATGGAGAAAACAATAAGTTCGAATTTTAAGGAAACGTTCTACAATGTATGTAGAAATTTTTATGGTTTGTAAATTAAGTCCGATGATGCATTGGAATGGTACTGTTGAAACTTTCGTTCAAGATTTACACACAGTAGAACATCTAAGTTTAGTATTGGAATTTGGTTGGTCCAGTCTGTGCGTATAACAAAAACGCATGGAAGTTAGTATGGTCCGGTCCAAGGGTCACGCAGCTGTTCGCGTTCTGTGGAACATGTGGATTTTACGTCACTTATTTTCTGAAAAATGTATGCATTAACACCTGCCCTAACATGTTGTAAAAACAA
Source organism: Platerodrilus igneus (assembly GCA_036346225.1). Classification (NCBI taxonomy): domain Eukaryota; kingdom Metazoa; phylum Arthropoda; class Insecta; order Coleoptera; family Lycidae; genus Platerodrilus; species Platerodrilus igneus. Next base: position 70,879 of record JARFIW010000123.1, read on the forward strand.
CTTGTAAACAACACCTGCAGAGCCAAAGTAAGAGATTAGAATTATTCTTGCATCACGTCTACATTTGGTGATCTTTGATACGAGGCTGCTTCGGAAAATATTTTTGTAACTATCTATTTTCATAAATCCGTTTCGCAAATTATGAAGGACCTTAGTAAATTTTTATTGTCAATACTAGTTCAGTATAATTACAGTTACTAAATTTTAGGAGGTTAGGCAAACCTAAAGAGTTCTTATTGATGTTTCATATATGCATGATTTCACTTACAATTTTTGAATAATGAATTAATAGACAAAGTAGTTAAAGTTTTATAAATATGCAAACAGAAAAAACAGATCTGATATTTCTGGTATAAATTCAACTTAAACTTTTGTAACTAAAGCAACATTTATAGTTTTTGATATTTTTTTTTGAATATATAATCCTACCTTATGAGTAGATGAAACTTGTATTATCTTTTCTTAAACATGAATTTTATATTTACAATTTTTATGAAAGGACAATTTTAATTAAAGAAGCAACATTTAATTTTCTTAATTAATTGTTTTATTGTGAACAAGTACTTTCAGAAGTAGGGTAACAAAGTATAATATCAAATAGAGTAAAGTGGTAAACCCAATTTAACAAGAAGCTTTAATAGCCTTTTCAGTATTTGAAGCATAAAATTTGTGTTCACATTATTGTTGCCTGATTAATCTTTGTTGTTTTTTTATATGAGGTAGCAAGAGAATACCTCTTGTGTCCTCATTTTTGTATATTTAATTAAATTTTCTTTACAGCTCCTGCGTTAGCAGTTAATACGGTATTCCTTCTTAAGGACGCCCAAGTCCCCCTTAGGGAAACCCTGTGTTTAAAGTTAATGACTTGGTGGCGCCCTATTGAAACCCCTGTTTTGTTGAGAATCTAGCCCTAGTAATAAAATAATGCTTTGTAAATAGAACCACGACCAATCCTCATAAGCTCTGCCCAAGGAATAGACCCCTAGCATAGTTGGAAGATATTTGCGTTCCATCATTTTATTGAAATCCTTCCTTATAAAAATAACCCCTAACTAGGTAACCCAATCAGTAATTTAATTAATTTACGTTATAATTTAATGGTTATAACTTAAACTAACACGCTTTAGTTATTAAGTTAAAATTAAAATTATTTTAGAATATCAATATATTACTATGTAAATATGTGTCTAACTAAATTTGGTTTTTCTAAAGTTTTCTCAAATTTTTGCAATCAAATCTCTATCATACGTTGTACTATGATCTTACTATTACCTTAAATCACAATAAAATATGTGAACTTGCGTTGTTATCGAATGATTTTGAGGAAGACCGTAAGTCTAGCGAAATTTTGATTGAATTGTAAAAGTCATCTTCAGGTCTCCAATACATATCCGCTGTTGTTTATACACACTATTGAGCTAATTTAGGTGTACTCCAGCCGCAACTTATATGCCTTTGCTTTGCACCGGTTCAGTACGCGTAGCTGCTGTTAAATTTTTCACTTGACTGATACTATGCTTGCTTGCCCTTGACTCGTTCAGTTGTTGTGTTCATATGCGTTTTACAGCGTTTATTATACTATTGATTAGCTTCTTTTCTGCTGTGATTCGTTTTATGTCGGCGTCTTTGTTCATATTGTTAACGTGTTTCTCTATTTAGATGAATTACCTGGTAGTTTTTTTAATCTTGTTTTTAAAGCGTCTTCTTTGCTTGGTTACTTTTATAACTAACAGAAGAATAAACCTTGAGCATAAGAATACTAGTAACGTTGTAGAAAACTACGAAGAAACATTATAGTAGCACAACTCGTGAAAATTACACAATACACAATAGACTTATACGAGATGTTCTAATAACACCTTAAATTTAACACACACACACACACACACCCAACACACACACACGTACACACACACAAACACACACACACACACACACACACACACACAAACACACACACACACACATGGGTCTGGCACCAACACAATAATGTATTTAATATTTTGTTTTAGGCTATTAATGTCGCAACTGCTCTGTACAATTCAAAATGGTATATCTACAAGGATTCAAAAATTTGGCCTGCCATATGCTTTTCAATTCAGAATTCCCAACATTTGATAGAATTTTCTGCCGGTAGACTAATGGCTGTTAATGCAAAAACTTTGCTAAAGGTAAGAATGTTGTCAATGTCTATTAAGAACTCTGTAGTTATGGACTCGGAATAAATTCTTTTTTTTTTAAAAACGATTTCCAGGACCCATAATTTACAAGGTTTGGCTATTCAATGACAACGCTGATGCTACTATAGACAAAGTACGCGTGCACGATATCGTGTGACTGACAACAGAGTGGCGTAAGCCCTTCTTTCTCGATTGTTATTTGTGAAATTAGAGAAAAGGTTAAATAGGGAAAGTAGTGCAGTTTTTAATGCCGAGTTCAGCCATAAACAGATAATAAACATACAGGGTGTAGCAAAAGTGTTATACCAAAATAACGAAATTTTGATCTTTTTTGTTTTGCTTCGTGGTTCATTTATTGTGATAGATACAGTAAAACGTTGTAAACGTTTTTTACATTATTTTAAAAGGAGAATAAGATAAACTTATTTGTTTTTACATGGCTTTGGTCATGTTCGAGTAAATAACTGAGGTTATGTTTTTTTAAATGGAAACCATAATTGGCGATAGTTCTGATAGAAAGGCATTTTTTTTCTCTTTTCACTGATGTACTACAATGCACATGTTCAACATAAAAATTTTTGAAAAAATTTTGTTTTTATGGAATACAAAACTTTGTATTAAACAAAAATGTGAATATTTGAGCTGATTTTAAGAATCAAGTTGCCATATGACACATAACAATAGATTTCACTTGTTTGAATAACAGAAATTAGATAGTACTGTTATTTTGTGTTTATACGTACATTATTTTCTTCTAATAGTTAGAATGTCCTATACAAATGAAGAAAAAAATGACATGTTCTTTTGCTACTACTCTTCGAATCGTAACTAACGTGCAGCAGCGGATCTGTACTTTGAAAGTTACTGGAGCGTAAGCAACCACACTGTCGGATATTTAGCAAAATTGAAAATAATCTTAAGGCATATGGTGCATTTATCAAACCCTTATTTCTTACGAAAATATGAAGAAACTGTTGAAACGAATGTGTTAGCGTTTGTTAACTATAAACCAGAATCTTCTACTGCCGAAATTGCACACCACTGTGCAACTTCTAAGGAAACTGTGAGGTGTATTCTGAAAAGTCGGAAATATCATCCCTATCACTATTCTACTTCGAATACATTGTATCCAGTGGATAATCAAAGACGGATAACATTTTGTCGTTGGTACCTTAATAAATGTGAAGAGGATTCATATTTTTGGAGAACCATTATGTTTACTGACAAGACTAAATTTACAAATAACGAAATATTTAATCGGTATAACAAAGTATTTTATTCTCAAGAAAATTCTAAACTTGTGCGTGAATCCAGAGATCAACATCAATTTGGTATTAATTGTTGGTGTGGAATATTTTGTCGAAAAATTATTAGACCTTTTTTTTTATAACGACAATTTGACCGCTGCAAATTACTTAAATTTCCTAAAACACCAACTGGAAGAATATTTGGATAAATTACCTCTTAACATCCATTACAGACTAAAGTAATTCCAACACGACGGTGCCCCTGCACACAGTGGTACATCAGTGAAGCAATATTTAACTGATCGTTTTGAGCACGTGATTGGTAACAAAACGGAAATTGATTGGTCTGCTCGTTCACCACAACTTACGCCATTAGATTTTTATTTGTGGGGTGATTTAAAAAATAAACTATTCTACTACTCCTCAAACGCTTGAGGATTTAATAGCTAGAATCCAAACAGCAATTGCAAGCATTGATGCACGCACAATAGAAAAAGCACTTCGTAATGTTAAAAAACGATGTGAGCTGTGCCTTCAACAAAATGGTGGGCACTTTGAACACTTTATGAAGTGATATTATATTTAAAGTTTTTAACATAATTTGTTTTTGATATTTTTGTTACGTCATGCATAAGTATTTTATTATTTAATAGCAAGTTTCGTATTTCATAAAAACAAAAATTTTTCAAAAATTTTTATGTTGAACATGTACGATTTGAAGAATAGTAGCAAAAGAGCATGTCATTTTTTTCTTCATTTGTATAGGACATTCTAACTACTAGAAGAAAATAATGTAGGAATAAACACAAAATAACAGTACTATCTAATTTCTGTTATTCAAACAAGTGAAATCTATTGTCATGTGTCATATGGCAACTTGATTCTTAAAATCAGGTCAAATATTCACATATTATTTAATACAAAGTTTTGTATTTCATAAAAACAAAATTTTTTCAAAAATTTTTATGTTGAACATGTGCATTGTAGTGCATCACTGAAAAGAGAAAAAAATGCCTTTCTATTAGAACTATCGCCAATTATGGTTTCCATTTAAAAAAACATAATCTCACTTATTTACTCGAACATGACCAAAGCCATGTAAAACAAATAAGTTTATCTTATTCTCCTTTTAAAATAATGTAAAAAACATTTACAACGTTTTACTGTATCTATCACAATAAATGAACCACGAAGCAAAACAAAAAAGATCAAAATTTCGTTATTTTGATATAACACTTTTGCTACACCCTGTATGTTAATTATCTGTTTATGGCTGAACTCGGCATTAAAAACTGCACTACTTTCCCTATTTAACCTTTTCTCTAATTTCACAAATAACAGAGTTACCCATACAACGTGTAAGAAATAGGGCACCCTGTATATATATATATATATATATATATATATATATATATATAAATTTAAAAAAATATTACAACATCAGCCTCGTTGCTTTATAGCCACACTTCGTTGTATGGTGCTGTTGTTGAATTAATTTTTTTTCACCGTTGTTATTTGTGAACTCGTTTTTAGATGGTCGTAGATGCGAGGTGTGGCTAGTTAGATGTATTCCAAATATTTGTAATCAATTATGTGATTCTATCCAATGTAAGCTAATGTAACGGCACCTTTTTTTTAATTGCAGGTATTCAAAGTGGCCTGGTCTGCCTGTGCTGTAATGCGAGCCCTGCAGAAATGAGCATCACTCTTAAAAAGCATAATTATTTAAAATACTGTATAGTAAATGGCAAATATAAACTTAAGAAATTAATTTTTTATTTCTAAAATTGTTTCAAATATGAATTGTGATTTTTTAAGACCGGACTAGCTTGATGGGGCTCCAGCAATTCAAAGTCAGAAATAATTTATTGATGAGCAAATATAGTAGCGATTCAGGCATGACAAAGGAGTTGTATGCGATCAAGAAATTTAACGTTGCCAAACAACTTGATCCTCCTTTAGAGGACAAGCAGATTTTAAAGTATTTAGCAGATCACTTTGAAATGGAAGTAAGGCAATGCATAGCGTTAGAAGATATCGTTGATAGAGATGTGTTTTTAAAATATCTTCAAGGTTATGATGATATGCGTCAAAATTGTGTCAAATACGAATTGTGATTTTTTAAGACCGGACTAGCTTGATGGGGTTCCACAGTCGTTGATTAGCTTGTTCAGAACAGTTTTTTTTTTATTTACACGATGGTAAAGGCAATTTATAGTGAATATAGCTAAAGAGAGAGGTAACTGCATCTACATCAAGCGGTCATTTATGTTATCTTAAAATTCTTCGAACTATATATTTTAAGTAAAAATTTTGGTGTCGTTTACTAAACGAAGACAACGTTTATGTCATAAAATTGAAAAGCAATTAGATTTTTACAGTTTTTTGTTGTCACAATTTCATTGTTGGTGACCTTATTTAAATATCTTATAGTCAATTAGCATTTCAATAAATAGTTAATGTTCTTATTTTACTAATTCGGACAAGTACAGATAAACACTGCTGCTTTCACTTTTTTAAAAGCAGGCAAATCCTGATAACTACTATTCTTAGCATTTGTGGAGGTCAATGTAATTATAGACAATGGCCCCAATCTTGTACGTGGAGCAGTTTCAGTTTGGTTGTTGTTTAGATCAGTTTGATCATGAAACATTTTTATTTAGTTGACATTTCTTAACCTTTTAATTGAAAAAAGTTTTAAACGTAAATGGTTCTCTCTCTCTGTCAGAAATAATATCACCTATACGAGTACTATCGAACTAAAATCTAAAGTAGTAGAAAGTTGGTAGCAACTCAGCTTAAGGTGTATTGTACTACAAATCAGCGTTTAAAATTTTGTGTAATAAAAAAATATCTAGCTTCCCGTTTTAACAATTCGTCACGCGACACTGAACGCAAGCTCGAGGAATGTTATCAACGATGTTGGTGAGATTTAAAGTGGTCCGTGTAAGATAATATGAGGTAGATGCAATGGGAATCTTCAATATTATGTGTACACTTGAAACGATTTTATTCTCAATTGATATAAAATAGAATAAGTTTTCTAATAGTGGTTTACTTTATCACAAATGTTTGTTTCTCATACCTGGATCTATGGGTCGCTGCTCAAACGTACTTATTAGCATTATGGTGACAAAGGCTCCTTCCTATGTTGAGTCAGACGACCTATAAGTCACTAGGAAGTTTTCTCTAGGTAACAGCTATCAAAACTACATTTGATCTTGTAGATGAAGTTATTTTCCAACGATATCTGTGTTCCATCTTTCAGTGTGTTGAAACCATTTCCCAGAAAATTATTGTATCTATAGATAATACACAGCCCTGGTAATCTTAACACATTATAATCGGGGCGGGTAAAATTACCCGTTGCGAAAAGTGCTGGCTATTAGCAGGGCGGGTATTTTTACATTTTGAATGTACAAAAGCGCGGTAAGGTATTTTTACCGGATGGGTTTACATATAAAACTATAAGAGTATGCTAGTTGAATTATTTCAGTTTCATAAATTTAATTTTATTAACGTTTGTTTACATAATAAAGAAGCCATAAATTTGCTTCGCCTTGGAGTTGCTTTCATGCAGACCACGCATAATTTAAATATATATACAAATCAAACTCGAATGTTTCATAATTTTGTTTAGGTAAACAAATTTTTTTTTAGATAAACATTTTTAGAATTTACTAGAAAGGGGTGTTGATAATATATTTTTTAAAATAATTTAGTATTTAATCCGCTTTAGACGGTTGAACATTCCTTTTAAAAATTATTTTTTTTTATTATAATAATAATGGCTTCTGATAGTGATAGTAAAGTTTACGCAGATAATTTATCGCAAATTTCCAGTGATTTCGATATTGCTGAATTTGAGAGCGAGTGTGAAGGTGTTGAAGATTTCTTTCATCCTAGAAGACGTAGAGTTTTACCAATACAGTCTAGTGATTCTGAACAAAGTGACAATGAAGTAGTGAAGTGGTCAGAAAATGATAATTCTCCAATTATTGAACAATTTTTAGGACAAAGTGGCATTGATGAGATGCCAAATAATTCAGAAAGTGTGGATGAAGTGGTTCAAGTTTTCATAGGGAACGATTTGTTCGATTACATGACAGAAGAAACTAATCGTTACCACTCACAAAATGTTGATAAGTTTAAATCTGTGTAATGGAAAGACATGTCCACAGTAGAATTGAAACAAATGTTGGGATTACTTTTACATATGGGCAAAGTTCGTAAAGAAAATAGAGATGAATATTGGTCTACAGACAGAACAATTAAAACCCCAATTTTTGCGCAAGTGTGAGTAGAGATCGTTTCCGCCAAATATGGTATTCGTGGCATTTTTCTAATAATGAAAATGACATAAATACAAGAGATCGCCTTAAAAAAATTCGCCCAATCGTATCTTATTTTCAAACAAAATTTGAACAAGTATATAAGCCTCAACGAGAGTTGTCATTAGGTAAAAGCATCATGCCCTGGAAAGGTCGCCTATTCAAGGTTTATAATGCTTCCAAAATCACCAAATACGGAATTCTTATTCGAATGGGGTGTGAAGCAAAAACAGGATATATATGCAATTTCCGAATATATCATGGTGAAAGAAATCGACATCAGGGGACAATTCTACTTCTCCTACAGCCGTATACAAACTTGAGGCACCATGTCTGCATGGACAATTTTTGTAATAGTGTCGATACGTAAAAATAGAGGGCTTCCTGCATGTTTACATAATGCAAATTTAAAAAAAGGTGAATCTATGTTTCGTCGTCGAAACGATATTCTTTTACAATGCTGGCAATAAAAAAAACCAGTTCAAATGAAATCAACAATTCATTCTGCGACTATCATAGAAAGTACAAATATTGATTGGAAGACAAGAGAAAACATTTGAAAGCCGATATGTGTTATAGATTATAATAAGTTCATGAAAAATGTAGACCGCGCTGATCAGTACTTGTCATATTATTCTATTGTACGACGCACAAAAAAATGGACGAAAAGGAGAGTAATGTTTTTGCTAAATGGAGCTCTTTTCAACGCTTTTAGAGTTCTTACAACTTTAAATGTCAATTCAAAAGAAAGATAAAAGATTTCTGCACGATGTGGCCAAAGAATGGATAAGTGATAAAGTTAGAGATAATCTTGATGATAGAGATCTAGATAATCCTGATGATCCAGGACCCAGTACATTTAGTACATGTAGAAAAAACAATTTTCCAAACAGATTATTGGATGCCAAAAAACATAAAATTATAAAAATATTTACGGGTGGAAAAAGAGCACCCCCAGAAACAATGCCGTGTTTGTGCAACGGCGTGCCCTTTCATAAAGGAGAATGTTTTTTAAATTTAAATTTAAATTTAAAAAATATTAGTGTTAGAAAATATTTTTCAAAAACAATAAGATAATTTATGTTATAATAAATTTTAATAGCTTAGATAAATAGTTCAAGACATACGATAAATACATTAGTTTAGGTTGTTATATGTCTGAATTTTACAAACTACTTCTTCATAAAAATGACTGTTTCTACCTAAACTAACCTAACCTAATCTAACCTATCCTAACCTAAATTAACCTAACGTAACCTAACCCTACCATACTGTACAAGTATTATATAGGCTTAAAAGACACTAAAACATTTTTACAAAATACTATTGATTTATAAAGGTAAATTTATCAATATTGTTAACATTTTGATTAAGGTATACAGATAGGTTAAGTTACGTTTTAGTACCAAACTTTTGATAAAATAAAATAAAGTATAGTGGTTAGTAGTATGCTGCCAAATTTATTAAAATCTAACCATTTGCCACAGGTATTTTTAAGTAAACGTCCAATTTGAATGCCAGAAATTTTATGACAAAGTCGATGATCAGGTTGACATAAATCAAGGGGAAGAGGGGGATTGCCACGGCTAGCAAGAGCCGGAGAGTGGGGGGGGAGCAAGAAAAATAAGGATACCCACAACAATTTACCAAGCTGGAAAATAAAATACAGTATTAGCACAAACCTAAAATAAAGATAGATATTTATCAAATAGCAGAACACTAGTCCGCTCAAAGAAAATAATTATAATTATATTTAAATATAAAAATCAATAAGAAAAAGAAATTCATACAGAACGCTAGTCTGCATAATACCTGTGGGAATTTTCCAAATAACTTTTTGTAGAACTTTTACTTTTATTATTTTTTTTCCGTTTCTGTAAAATAAAAAAATAATCATAATTATACCTGGAGTTCACAACCCCAAATAAAAGAGTAAGATATAGTAATTTTACTTTAATAAATAATCTAGAATGCTCAACCAAAACAAATTGACTTTTGTAATACATTAGTAACAATTATCAAATTACCAATTATCATTATTTTCACAATGTTTCCAGAAATTAGGCATAGTAGCATTTACAATATAATAGAGTTAATAATATTCTTCAGTAATTTAAAGAACAAGTTCGATATCTAAGAATATGAAATGGCCTAAAAGAAAAACATTAATCGGCCGACTGGGACGGAACTCGATAGTACTATCGTTTGTACCGCTTACAGCAAAATGAATAGTTATAACTTGTTTGACTGAGGGTCAGAAGCAAAACCCTTAGCTAACATAAATTTACTATTTCATTCATAGTTTTCACGAATTTAGTATTTCTTAAATTATTAAACTTCTTACAAATTCTCTCTTTTAAATAAGATATAGGTTTGGAGCTAAAGATTGTTAACTTAAGAAAAGATATCAGTACAGTAAGTATATGAAAGATAAAATCAGCTATAAGTAACATGAGATATAATTGATCTATAACATTGACGAATTTTATCTGTTTAACGATGTCGCCTCAAATTTTTAACTACTTTAGTAAGAGTAAATACCAAATAGGAATCTGATACCAGAACAGCAGATTGTAGTGACGTTAACATTCACAGCATGTGACGGCGTTGCTTAATTCGACAGGTTATTATTTTCTTTAGAAATTCCGCCTGTGCTATCTACGTTAAAAGGCGAAGTAGTATCGCCGCTGCGTACCATTTCACTAAAAAAGTAAGAATTAAAAGTTTACGAATCGTAGGACTATTTTAAATATACAAATTCAGTCTGCAGGCATTTAGGTGTTTAAAGTACGAGATTTTTACTCAACAAGATATAAGTAGATATACATGTTTTCGGTGACTTGATGTTCAGAGTACAACCAATTGAAAGAAAACGTTCTACGGATATTAGTAAACCGTAGGTAGACCAAACTAATAACAGCATCAAGTTAGGTTCAAAATACCTAAGTCAAAAGCTCAACTTCTACAATACGTAAGACATAAAAATTAAACAGGTACTTATCTGAAACTACGTTGAATGTAGCACATACTCATAAAACTACACTCGTACTTTTTAAGTGAAACAGCACTTATTTTTTTCATTTTTTAAAACAGTACAGAAAGATAAATATCAACGGCATGGTATGCCAAGGTAGTTCGTACCACACCACACTTTTCGAAGGATCCCGCAATAAGAATCATGTTTTTACAGATGTTTACTTTAATAACCTGCTCTAGATAACCCTAAACAAATAATACCAACTCATTATTATAAGACGTATTCGCTTAAGGATGTCTTTCAATCTCGATCATCTAACCACACTATCGAATCGTGGAGAGTTGAAAGTCGATAATCGCGTAATATAATATAAAGAGATTATTCGCAAACGAATTAATACATATAAAGAATAGAAATAATAGTTACAGAAATGTATTTACGAATTGAGTAAAGCGTAAAATGTTTGATCGCGCAATTTTTTGTCATCTCGCAAATTATGCCCGCTGTGCAGCATAGTTTCATATGTTAGGCTACTCGCTTATAATGTGCTAATAACTTTTCTAATGAGAAAAAATCTGGATAAACTGTAATGCTTTATCGTGATTGCTGTTACTCAAAATATTATTATTAAGAATAGGGCAACCCTATATAAAAATTTCCTACCATAAGAATCTTACGGGCAAATTCTTCCGCAATATCAGCATATATTTTTTAAATTTTAGAGTAAGCAATGTTGCACAGTATTTTCACAAAGAAATCTTTTAGATCCTTCAAATAACGTACAAATTTTATTTCATAAGAAGTACACGTGCAAGCCTTATTTTCCTCCCATAAGAAATACACAGATAAACTTTCTCGCAATATTAGCACCTATTCTTTAATTAATCTTAGAGAAAGCAATTTGCACAATATTTGCACAAAGTAATTTTTGGTACCCTTCAAAAAACATACAAATTTACGCCTATGTGGAATGCATAGACAAATTCCTTTGCAATATTCTCGTAGAAATTTTTTAATTAACCCTAGAGTATGCAATGTTGCGCAATATTTGCACAAAGTAATCTTTTATTTCCTTCAAATGATATATACACCTATGGGTGTCAACATTATCTAGCTTTATATGGTATACTTGCTAACATCAAATTCTTAGAGAAATGTGTTCGGTACATTTTGCAATTTAAGTCTTTAACACTTTCGCTAGACGTGCTTACCAGATTTTAGCACATTTCTCAAATAGCTACGCCAGCAGATAATCGCACATCGAGTAACGATAAGTGTAGTGCATTTTGCATGCTTAAACCATTGTTTATACCAATGGAAATGCAGAACTTTTTCACAGCTATTTGTTTAATTTTATAAAAGTGACAACATGTGCAGTACTATTTATTTTGTACACTTAATGTCGAATTTGTTAGATGTAGCGCGAAATACAATAATCAGTCGAATTATAACATTGCATAAAATAATATGTAATACAGTATTGCCCGAAATAAACAATACTGAAATTGTAATTGTTTTGTATATTTAAAAAATACATATTATTGACATTTTATTATATGTTCTAAATGTGCACCTCCTCGTTCGAGACAGACTTCATAACGATGTTCTAAGTTTCTGGTCATGTTATTGAATAAGGGTTGTCTCAGG
>JARFIW010000125.1:0-108209 GCA_036346225.1 Platerodrilus igneus
GGACGGTTGGTAATTTGAAATAAACATGGCGTAACCGAATGCAACCTGCAAATCACCGCTGGACCCTGAGATTTAATTCCGAGATGCCACCACGTGAGTAATTTGATTTTATTTAAAATGTTCTTGCAAATTTGAATTAAATAGCGATTGCATCATCCGTAAAAAGCGTGGTTGGCATATGTTATAAAATGGCGCGTGAAATATTCCGCGCGCAAAACTATAACAACTGACATCTAGAAATACTGCAATTACACGTTTTCCCTCTGCAAACCTGTTGTAAATATACACTGTTAAAAAGGTTATGCAGTCTATGGTACCCCTGCCCCTTCTAAATTCCATGTTTAGTTCATCCAAGAGTGCTGTTGATTCAATATATAATTCAATCCGGTTTTTTATAATCGTGTCTAGAGTCTTGGCAGGGCAGGTTTGTAGGGCTATTGGTCGGTAATTCTTGGCTTCGCACGGATTTTTTTCAGGTTTCAGAAATGTTCATGTTGTATATGTTTTCCAACTTGCAGGTATAGACATGCAGATAAAATATTGGTTGAAAAGTTCTACTAATAGTCTTAAGGCATTTTCAGGCAGATTTTTAAGCATAAGGTGAGTGATTTTGTCTAACCCTGGGGCAGCTTCTTTTTTATTGTTTACTACTATTTGCAGTTTGTCCATACTTATGGGGTCCCACTGGAGGTTCACTTTATCATTTCCGTCCAGGTAACTCGTGTCTTCTTGTGCCATATGTTTGGTAAGTGAGTCTAGTAACTCTTGTTGCCATTCATTATTTAGAGACTCTTTGTTTTGGTTAGTTTTCACATAACAATTTTTAAAATTTCTAACGGTTTTCCAAATTTAATTAATGGGGGTGTTTCTGTTGAGATTGTCAGAATATTGTCTAAAAGCTGCTTTTTTTGTATTTTGAAATGTTTTCCTGCATTTGACTGTTATTTTTTTGGCTTGAATAAAGGCTCTTACTGAGGAGTCATTTGCAAATTTCTTTACTGCTTTTTTTCGTTCTAAAACAGCTTCATGGGACTGTTCATTCCACCAGTATGGTTGCCTTGCCTTTTTTAATTTCGTGTAGTTTATTTTTTGTTTAGGGATTGCTCTATCTGCTTCTTTTTTTTATTATGTTCATTAGATATTCATGTGAGGTGACATTACCATGCTCTAACTGGTCGTTTATGTAAGATGAATACAATTTCCAGGTAGCTTTGCCCGTTCCCAAATATAACACATAATAGCGGTACTGTAGGTAAATTTACCAGTTTCTTTTTTTCCCGGCTGTTTCAGTATCATAAATATCATCAAATTGCAACATTTTAATTAAGAAGTAAAATCTGTCAGCCCTGTTCACCACCTAAACATTGCAATCCCAGTCTCATCTATTCTCCATAGATCCAGTCTGTGATTTACACCGGTCAAATGCAATATTCCAAGAAAGACCTTTGGTTCAAAAATACGTTTTTTTTACAAATCTATCGATTGTTACATGCCAAAAATTGGCCATGTATCACATTTAGATTAAGTATAAATTACAAGGTAGTTCCCGCGAATATTTTTTAATGAACTTGTCAATTTCCGTCATTCCGGACAGTTGCGTTTGCGCAAAACAATGCGCAGGTGCGGAGTGTGTAAAAGGGCGCCATTAAGCTACAAGGCCTGAAGCGAAGAACATCTACCGGTGTTGTGTGTGTGTCTTTTTTCTTTTAGGATGTAGGTTCCTTTATCTTCTCCCTTCTGTGGTACCTCTACCTGGTATTCCTTGATTCCTCTACGAGAGGAAAAGTGGTTTAGAACGGATTGGAATCTGACTCAGCAATGGCGTGATGTGACCCACAAAATGTGATGGCTGTAAGGTGCGATTTAAGTGAGTACATTGCTTTTATTTACATTATGCATAAAATTCGACCATTGCATTAGTTTTGATCGTGTTTGGTATTTGATATAAAACGGCGCGTAATTTGCCGCGTAAATATACGTTATATTAAACAATTGCGCAGTAGTAAGAAGCGCGGGAAAGCGTAACAAACTGACAATCACTAAGCTATTTGAGGGGTATCTGATGTAGATGCGGCTTTCAAGCGTATTATTGTGCACTTACGGCTTGTATAGCTTACCATATTTAACAGTTTCCACTTTTTTGCTTAGTTTTGTTAGCATTTCTGGTTTGCTGCATTCTAAACAAACAGAAGCACAGCTGTGTTGTAGTTATTTGCTTTGAGTTAAGACTTATTTATATATAATTTAAGGTTCAAGCTCGCACCACACAATTATATAAATCAGTTGACGAATTTATTATCTACACCGGTTATGACAAGTTGGCCCCAAAATTAGTTGACAAAATTTAGAGCTACTCCAGTTATGACAAGCTGGCATCAACATCAGTTACCAAAATTCAGATCTACACTGATTATGCGAAGCTGGTGCTACCCAATTATACAAATCAGTTGACAAAATTTAAATCTGCATAAGTTATGACAAGCTGAAGGCAAAAGCAGTTGACAAAATTTAGATCTACTTCAGTTACACAACTAGCTGCCACCACCAAATTATACAAATTAATTGACGAAATACAAATCTACACCAGTTATATATAATTTGAGGTTAGAGTTTTTGTTTTGTGATATTGGTTGGTTTTTAATTATACTGTTACGGGCTAGTATTAGGCAACCCGTCAAACACACAAGCGCCGTAGGCAATGTATATACTACAGAAGCCTAGAATTTCCTAGCATATACCAGAGTATGAATCATCCTTTCAATTCAGGATATATATAAGACCGGTGATAAATGTAAGAGTTAGTCTATATCAGAATATCGAATATAAATTATATCGTGTAAAGTTAAATAGTTAAGCTTTTGGAAGTCCAAGAGTATACAAAAATTTGTATTATGTAAAAGTCTATATTGTAGAATACATAAATAGACAAAAGTGTAATAAATAAATAGTAGTGTCAGTCTTGTTAATAGACGTATGGTTAAGAATTTAGTTTAAGAAGATATTAGTGCTTGTATATAACATTAGTGTGATAGTGCTTTATTGTTAATTGGACTGAAAACATCTATAAATAAGGCATATACTGTTAATTAGACTTGTGAACCGTGAGTAATAAAGATTATTGTTACTACTTGTTTTAAATTAGTGAAACGCGTTAGTAGTAGCCCGGTAAAATACTTAATATTGAGTTCAAGAGGTGAACTAATGTTAAAATTGGTACTAGAGAAATCCTCTAAGCCTAATGCAACTGCAGTTTTATTTATAAATAGGCCTAATATTAGCGTAGATGAAATAGTAACAGTGCCTTCATATGTTTTAGTAGCGCCTTAGATGCAACCATCGATACAGCTGCACCATTTGTAAATAGTTCAGATTTAGATTTGCCTAGCTATTATAAGAATATACCAGCATTGATTCAAGAAAGTAAAAACTGTATATATAACCTAGAAGTTGATAGATCCTTGCAATTGGTCAATCAGGTTTTGAGTATGGATTTGAATTCAATTAAGACAGTGTCAGATATTATAATTAAAAATGATATTCAATTTGGTAATATTATGTACGAAGTAGATGGTGATTTCCATGTTAAGGCTATGACTACCTGTTAAACTTTTGCGGTGAATTTTAAATAGCTCTGCGGTAAAGAAAAGTGGACATGTATACGACAGAAAAATGATAATTAACAAATAACATATAATTAACGGTTTTAACCAGATCAAACAATTACTTCAAGCACTCACCTGTTGTTTACGCAGCCGTGCCAACGGAAAAACGATGTAAAATCTACTCTTCTTTTGGCGGGTGTAGCGAAGCACATTTATTGCGATAGCGGTTGTTCTGAAAGAAAGCAGTTCTTCTAATTAAAGGATCTACGTAGAACATATAAGCAGTGATGCGGTCTTCAAGAACGACAAATTGATACTCATACTTGCTTCGTATGTTTTCTAGTTAATACAATGTTCTTGCACATGCAGATAGCAAAGTTTATCACTCGCCGCACTTTTAAGCACGTGCTTGAAGTGAAACATGGAATTTTACACTAACAAATTTAAATATACCGAAGCGGACGTAAATAATCAACAAACTCAACGGAAAATAAATTTAACTGTAAATTATTTACAATATAAACGACATAGACCTGATTGAAGTTGTTGGAACTGAAATAACACTGAATTTTAATAATTGTTAACAACGTGAATCCAGTGAAGAAGAATACGGACCTAATGTAGCTAATGAAGAAATAATATTTCTTGAAACAGCTAATAATGTCGACAAGCCCATCTACCCGATGCAAACGGAAAATGATCGAACTAAGACTGGTAGCCTAAGGGAAAGGAAGAAATTTTTATATTCACCCTTAAAGAGAAAAACATTAAAAAACCTTAACATCCCGACCAAAATGGCTGCTTAGAAAAATGTGTTCTACAATGTATTAATAATATACCAGTATTGAAATATTGGGCCCCACGTACAAAAGCGTTTTGTCATGGGTTGTGTGAAACAGACGTTAAACGCAAGACCACAAAGAGAAAAAACATACTCACACCACCGATAGATGTTCTTGGCTTGAAGTCTCATGGCTTAATGGCATTCTTTCACCCACTCCGCACTTGCGCATTCTTTTGCGCAAACGCAACTGTCCGGAATGGCGGAAATTGAGAAGTTCCTTTAAAAATATCCGCAGGAATTTATTTACAAATTATAAGAATATACACTGCCAAATTTGGAATGTAACAAAAGATATATTGGAAAAAATATTAAACCGGCAAATTTTCAAGTGCTGGGGAAACTTGGCAGCCATGGGCTGCTGACCCCCTTTCACAACCACTGAATATCAGAGAAATAGGGTGTATAATTGTACAACAATAAAAGGGGACCGAACTGCATCTAACAAGAAAGAACGGCGCCTATGATCAAAGGCAACAAACATAGAAATAAGAAGAAAACTACTGAAAGCATATGTGTGGAGCACCGCACAGTATGCCTATGAAATACGGGCAGTAGGAAAAGCAAACAGAAAAATGGTAACAGCCTTTTGGGATGGTCTGCTTCAGATATATGAGGATGATAGCATGGACAGACAAAGTTATAACAAATAGGTTATAGAAATAGTAGAGGAATAAAGATATCTGTGGAAATAAAATAGGAGAAATAGGCAGGCAGAATACGTTCTAAAACATTTTTGGGATATAGTATGAGATATATTACAAGCAGAGATAGCAGGTAGATGTAGCCGTAGATTAGATAGTGATAGCTGCAGACGGTGCAAGTTTCAGGGAAATGTGTAGATTAGTTCAGAATAGAAAACAATAAGGGTACGCGTCTAACCAGTTCCTGGACTGAAGACCTAATGATGATGGGAAAATTCACACAAATTGCAAAGAAACGGACGTTGGTTAGTATGCGTACGTATGTGTTATTAAAAAACTGTTTTTTGTGATGCAGAATAGTTACAGAAATTGCTAGGAAATGTACGTTCGTTAAAATGCGTTTGCAGGCGTATTTTTATTCGCACGACTATTCAGTAACGCATTTCTTAGACATCTAAGAATGGGTTAATAATAGTATTCATTATTCGGTAGATGAATATGGATTTATAATCCAACACCTTTAACCAAACAGGAACGTCCATGTCGTTGATTATAATCCAACACCTTTTACCAATTAGTACAAACTTTCATTTTTCATAATCCGAAAAGTATAGTTTTCGGATCATGTGAAGAAGGCCGTTACACTTTGACAAATAAATTTTTAATTGTAAGTCTGTTACACTCTAAATTCCTCAAAAGGTAAATAGTGTGTCTACTCTGCCTTATTGGCGGCAGAGCCTCGATAGATTATGAGGGGTTCCTGTTTAACGTTCAAGCCCAGGGTAAAAAGGATGTTAAATGGCTTTGAGAGAAAAAGGTTCCTCTAATGAGATCTTCCAGCTAGCTAAGCTTCTTCAACTTAGGGCAGAGCTATGAGCTAGGGTCGTAGGATGGTATACGATAAAAAAAGAAATTTTATTGGACGCCACCGTATCTTAGTGAATGTTATAATAAGAATCTATCCGAAGATCAGATACGGAAATCTTCGAAAGGAAAAAAAACTTAAGACGAGCAACATATTGTTGCGAGCTACTACTAGGCAACCCATCAAACACACAAGCGCTGTAGACTCTGCATACTTTTCAGGATACGAGAATTCTTCTAGCAATCAATTACACACAAAACGCTCGGGGCACGGCGTATTCTCAAGGATTCCAGAATTGTTCTAGACGTTACGGGAGCATGAGTCATCCTTGTAATCCAGAGTATATATAAGACCGCTTATGAATGTAAGAGTTAGTCTATTCTTGAATGTCTAATATAAATTATATAGTGTAAAGTAATAGTAGTTTTGAGCTTTAGAAGTATATATAAACGTGATATGCTGTGTCTAATGTACATGCAGCTTGTGGTATACATAAATAAATAGAAGTGTATAAACAAATAATTGTGTTAGTGTTGTTACTGGACCTATGGTAAAGAATAGTTTAAGAAGATATTAGTGCTTGTAAATTCATTAGTGTAATAGTGCTCCATTATTAAGTGGACTGAAAACATCTATAAATAAGGCATATACTGTTAATTAGACTTGTGAACAGTGAGTAATAAACACCATTATTATTACTTGTTTTGAATTAAAGAAACGCGGTAGTATTAGCCCGTTACAATATAAAAAATACTTACTTTTGACTCTGCAATCTGGAATGGGAACGACGATCTCGTACTATCTGAAAATTTAACCACAGCTAAACATTTTTAAACTAGGGCTACATTAGAGCCTAGTCACTTTATCACAAAAAAATAGATTATAAATAGATCAACTAGTCAAAATTATACTTCAAAAAATTTTTTAAATTCAACACCAATAATATATCTTTCTTCAATACAAAAATTTCGTAAGTGTGGTTGTTAGCTTCTATAAAAAATTATTGATGATTTCAATGAAAGAAAGCTTTAAAACAACTTATTATTCTTTCTATTGATTTATAAGTATATATATTACTCATATTTAGACCAGGGTAGAAAATTAAATAATCACATCAAATAATTTTAATCACCGTGTATAATGAATATTATTAGATAATACGCGTTATTAAAACCGTGAAGCATAAAAATTTATTAGTTTCATTAAACATAAGAGATTTAAATCATGTACAAGACGCTTTATATCAAAAGAAGCAGTATTAAAAAGCTCTGCGTGTAATGTAATTATTCCTAAACAAATGGAAATTACGTGCAAAATTTATATTAATTAACCCTATTTTAAGTAACCGGTAGTAAAACAAAGTGTACACATAATAATTAATATTTAACTTGTATTCGCTAAAAATGAAAGGATAGAAGTCAATTTTAATTGAAGTTAATTGAATCGTTAGTAACAGATAATATCTATAGAAACTTGTAAAACCCAATAAAAAGCAAATCCTAGAAGTGTTAGTTAGAAGTAGGATGTTTGAACACACCTGCGTATTTTAAAAAGCAATTTCAGTTTAATTTGTTTAGATAAACATGTCGATTCTAAGGATATTGGAAACGGTCAGATGCTTTAGCACGAAATACAAAACAGGGTTTATTTAAAAAGCTCTGAGAATGAATATTATTTTGAACACCTGCGTAGTTTAAATATCACGTACGGCGAAAATTGTGTAGATAACAAATGGTTTCAAAGAATCTTGGAGAAACCGGGGCTTAATATTCACGAGAAGGTGCGATACGGGGTTATTTAACCCAGATAGTCCACATGGACTAAAATATAATCGATAATAAAGAATATCAATTTGCACCAATACGAACAGGTTACAAAAGGAAAGAGAAAATGCGTCAAGCAAAGACACATATAGTAAAAGGCGTGATTTAAGCAACGTCACGAGGGTCACAATTGGTTGAAAATAGGATGCAAATATCAGAGGTAGAAACAACAATTTCTGTACAAAATTAATTAGTTTTTCTCGGACATGTTTGCGTGCCGTGTGAGAATTTCTGAGATTTAAATGGGGCGAGTGAAAATTCGTAAAACCGACGCGCGAGCGACGGACTGGGAACATAGAATGAGAAATTCTTAAGAATTGTCTGTTTTGAGGACAAAAGCGACGTGCCGGCTATTCGCTATATATAGAGGTGGTAATATGAATTTCGGCCTCTTAGACTTTTGACTATTTAAATCAAAAAAATATTCGAGCAAACTGTTTAAATTATTTAATCACAACCGAAAAACTAAAAAGCACTGTTTAACGCGTTGAATCAAGTCGAAGATCTAAGAGAGCTTGTTCATATTCACCTGAGTATATATAGAGGTTAGCCTGTCTGTCGGTCGAGTCCCCAAAACGGCCTGTTTCTAGAATTTCCTCATTCTATGTTCCCATTCTGTAGCTCGGCATGCGATTTTTACGAAATTTGCACTCGCCCCAGTTAAATCTCAGAAATTCTCACACGGCACGCAAACATGTCCGAGAATAACTAATTAAATTTTATACAGAAATGTTATTTTTACCTCTCAAGTTTGCCTTTTACTTTCAACCAATCGCAACCCAATGACGTTGCTCTACTCCCGCCTTTTACTATATGTGTCTCGGTCTTGCGCATATTATCTGTCTCTATCTACCCTGTTCTTATTAGTGCAAATTGATATTCTTTATTATCGATTATTTCAGTCCATGTGGACTGTGAAATAACCCACTTTTAGCATTTCCCGTAACTATTAAGCTACGGTTTCTCCAAGATTCTCTGAAACCATTAATTATCTGCAAAATTTACGCAGAATGAGCTTTTTAAAAATACGCAGGTGTTTAAACATACTATTAGTTCTCATAGCTTTATTTCATGGTATTTTATTGGGTTTTTACAAGTTTTTATAGATATTATCTGTTACTAACGGTTCAATTAACTTCAATTAAAAATCATACCCTTTTATTTTTAGTGAATCCTAATTAAATATTCAATTATTATCAGTACATTTTGTTTAATACCGGTTACTTAAAATAGGGTTAATTAATATAAATTTTGCACGTAATTTCTCTTTGTTTCTTTACTAGGAATAATTAAATTACACGTAAAGTTTTCTAATACCGCTTCCTTTTATATAAAGCGTCTTATAAATAATTTAAATCTCTTATTTTTAATAAACCGAATGAATTTTTATGCTTCACGCTTTTATTTAATAAAGCGTACCTTTTCCCAAAGCTTCTACACGGTGATTAAAATTATTTGATGTGATTATTTAATTTTCTACCCTGGTCTAAATATGAGTAATATATATATATATATATATATATATATATATATATATATATTTTGCCGTAATACGCCCCTACTTGGGTAGCTATGATATTATTGCTGTAATATTTGCTATATTATCGTGCCCCTACTTTGGGCGACCATATTTTAATTGCTATGATACTAACGGATTATGGAGCCCCTACTTTGGGCTACTATATTTAATTGCTATGAAACGCCCCTACTTGGGTGCTATATTTTATTGCTATGAAATACTACCCTAACGTTGGTGCGTCATATTTATTTGTTATGATATTAAAAGAATTATTGTACCACCATTTTAATATTCACGATTAAATGTAGTTATCTCCTCCTCCAGCTGTTTTCTTAATATCACTATCAAACTGGACGTTATCTTTAAACAACTCTTTAACAACCAATGACAAAATTCAATATGTTACCGCCTTGCGGGTTATCTCCTTTCTATTCAACTTATGGCTCTGCCTTTCTACTATTTAAATCTTTGACCTCGGCTAGCATTTATTTGCAATTATAAAATTCAGTAAATTTAGATTTTATACAATGAAACTAATATGTTATATACTGCTTTTGAAATTATTTGTAATACCTTTCTTATAAATTTCATTTATTAACAACCATCTAATTGGTACTCAAAAACCCCCAAAGTCACCAAAGAAAATTTATTACCTTTAGGAACAAAGTGTGGAATATTCCAAACCTGTTTTCTTATTACTCATTCAGTAAGTATGCAACCTTTATTGTTGACTTGTTCACAAACTTATAGTAATTTAGCAAATTCAATATAAAAATAAAATAATACTCCATATAGAAAAACAAATATCTTATAACTAAAAATCTCTGACCTGGTTTTATCTTTTCACATCGACGCTCCCACTAAAATTGATCTTCCCCAATTCTGGATTCCATTCAAATTATTACACTATTGATCAGCACCATTCAATTATATATCCCAATTTATTCCAATTCTTAGACCTTCATCATCGTTCTTGCCCCAGACTTAAAATTGCAGCTTGTTTCACCCCTGTACTTCAAGATTATTATTATTCTTCTTTTCCCCTTGACATTTAAATTGCATTACTGTATTTTTCTTAACATCAGACCTCTAATTTGTATTACAGTTTCCCCAGACATCAGACCTCGAAATGCAGTTTATATTCCCCAGACATCAGAATCAGAATCAGAATCAGAAGCCCTATTATTTCTATGTCTTAGTTTACAATAAATTCATTAAAAACATACTCACGTTTAAACGGCAATTGTAATCATATTTTCACTTATTTAATTTTCACTCTTATACGTATTGCGTACTACTCTGTTTCATGGCAATGCACTTCGGCCTTCATCGAGTTTAAAACTGACTTTCTTATCACGGTGCTTGCTAATATAATTTCGAATTCCCACTCCATCCGTGGGTGTGATCTAGAACTTGTCTCTGTTCCGGACCAATCAAATAATTCTATTACGAGCCGTTTCTGATGCAATGCTCGACATTTTCCCATAATCACAACCTGCCTGCAGCTGTCTTCGATTGTCAACATATTGCGTTTTGATAGATTCCTTGCTTTTCTATAAACAACTGATGCAACCCGACTTTATATTTCCATGTTTACATATGTTTCACGCAATTTTTAATCATTTCTCTTATCACATGGTTAGATCTTTGTACGCATTTATATTAACTACCTGAAACTCTATTTCTATATCCGTATTAATTTAATCGTCTGAAACTCTTCTTCTTAATGCGTGTCTAATTACACTTTATCAAATATACGCGTGCTTCCACTGAAAAATATCCTTATTTGTCTTACCTAAATTAACTAAACTTTATTTACAGGGTATTTAATATTTACTGTCTACTTAATACATTTATTTCTCATTGCTACGCCGACTATGCGTCTTCCTAAGTTTACCTGCGTCGCCCAAAATTATCTCTACTCTATATACAGGGTGTTGACTACTTACTATCTACAAACTATGTCTATTTCTTAATTATCTCCTTAAATAAGTGTAGTTTTCTGCTGACTATCCTAATTACTCATTCCCGAACTATCTTTACTATAACGTGCACCCTTAAGCAACACCTTATCACAGCAATATATATATATATATATATATATATATACATCGTTTGTACAAAGTTATACGTACTGAAACTTTCGATATGATTACTTTTATTATAGTATAGTATTAGTCTCTGGTTATTTATATGAATTTCATAATTACAAATTTATTTATAGTGTTTTCATTATTATACTACAATTTATATGTGATATCGGAATAGGATCCTTTTTGGGTTTACAATCAATAAATTAAATGCTCTGACATTTAGTAGATTACAGAACTACATATATAATTGGTTATCTGATGGAATCAAAGGTCAAAAATATGTAGTGTTTAAATTGAACTATACTTCAGCTGTGCGCCAAAAGAATTTATAATTTATGTGACAAACAAATATCAACGTGTCACGTGTTTAGTTACGAATACATTTTTGAGTAACCTTATAAATTCAAGAAATTATCATATATAAATTTCTTTGTGTTTTTAAGAGCATTTATGAAATATTTAACTGTTAAATCTGAATAAAATATTACGTGTCTAATTTAAATAACCATAAAAATTTACAAAAATTTCGTGTACCTATTTAAATGAACATATAAAATTTACAACAATTATTTGTACATTTTAAGCAATGATTCTATGGAATGAAAATTTTTCTAAAATTGGAGATGACTCACCACAAACAATCTAATAGGCGTCCGAGTTCATCGACCATCTTGTGTAGTTACAAAAACAGATGCGCGCGGTTAGCACATGGACGGGCTTGACTTCTATACAAAACAACATCTGCTGAAACTTTCACCATCTTGCATAGCAACATTTAAGACTTCGTACTTGCCATACAATTAACAACTAAAGATGCTTCTGTGTTCCATAATAATTATATACGAAAGTTCCATCGTTCCACAATTTGATAAATTACGTGCTTACATAAAATTTTGCGTTACAATACTATAAAATTTGTGTTTCGATATTGGACATTTTTTTAACTTCGAAATTAGTTTTTACTTTTACTATACTTTACTTGCACTGAAAAGAATCGAGAAAATGATTTGGATGTAAGCCTGAAAATTATTCACCTACCGTAGGTATATTGCTTGGTCACTTTAGATCGATACAACAACTAACTGAGGCCATGGTATCCGTCTACACCATCTTACCTGTCTTTGGGACATTACATTTGATTTTTCCAATGCTCCACCCGAAGGTACTACATTGGCCAAGAAGCGAGTTTTTTTTACCTGGAAAATTTAGAATTTTGCCGAACCCTTGCTGTTCCAAGCAAGATAGGGATCTTTAACGTGCGTGACAACACTCACACACGGGACCTCCATTTTACCTCTCATCCGAACGAGGGTGTATTTTTGTAAAAAATGCTCGCCTAACATTTTTCAAGCGGACCGTGTCGGGATTCGAACCCGGGACCTTGGACGTAGTAGTCACACACATACCACTACGCCACGGAGCCGCCCTGTCTTTGGGACAGCATGTTTTATCAAACTTGCTAGCCCACGTTTCAACACTTGCTTTGCTGATTACATTCTGATCGAAAATGATGAACCTTGTCCACAAAGCAATTTTTATTATCCAAGCATGCGCCGGAAAAGGGAATATTGTATCAAGATATATACAAATAGAAGAGTTCTTAAATTTTACTTTAACTATTTAAATACAGATGGGGCTCTATGTATGAATTTGTAATATATTGTTTCTATTTGAATTTAATATTTATTGAATAGGTATATGGAACAAAAGCGTATATTTAAGAAGCAGATAATCGTATTCGTTACAAGTCCTTGCGATATTAGTTAAAACGTTTAGAAAATATCTACTAACGAAGATTTGTGTAAGTCGTGGAAAAAGTGTAATATTCTACTTGCGATTTATGGCCATTACTGATTCGGATTACGCCGCTCGCTCTAGGGGTTTTCAGCGCAAACTTCCTGAATGAATTATGGCTATCATAACTCTTTCGTAGAATAATATACCATTATTGTGAGATAGGGTAATTCCACAAATTACAAATAAATGGACGTTCGGTTGTATGTGTTCGTATACGTATTTTCAAATAATTTTTTTGTGATGTAGAAGCTTTACAGAAATTGCATTGAAGTGCACTATCGTTAGTATATATTTTTTAAATTACTTCTATATGATGCAGATTATTCACAAAAATTATATAGAAAGTGATTCCCTACGCATTCTTCTAAAAGGGGTCGTAAAGATTTAGGAAACCAACAGACCTTACGTTTTGAAAATCATCTTGAAAATTTGAGGAAATAGGAAACGAATCCGATACCTTGAATTGAGAAAAGACTGCATTCCACCAGGCAAAAGCATCGTCACCAACATGTTGTCTCCCAGTCTGGCCAAAGTAGACAACATGCAAGCAGTAACCTCTTTTAAGAAAAAAAAAAGGTTAAACCAAACAAGTTAGACCCCGAGTTCGAAGACTTTTCTACTTGATTCATTTCTTTACATGATTTATTAAATAAACAGAACATTAATTTGAATGCCCTTAGCGACGTTGAGAGGGGACTACTAGGGAAACACATCATTTTCAACGAATCACAAGCATTGAGTAATAGCTATGACATTGTCTCCCCTTACTGATGGAGATGAAGACGGTGTTGTTCACAACATAGATTCTATCGATTGAAGAGGGATCATTTGCGACTGGGAAATTCATGTACAGTTATCACGCCAGGAAGCAAAAGGAACTGATTTTTACGGTAGAGTACCAGAAAAGAATTTGAAAATTGCTAGTTGTTTTTTAGATAAGGCGAATGGCATTTACGTTAATCCGGTAACTAACAATGTTCTAGAAGTCAGTAATGCGTATGGGACCAAAATATTCACTGTAACGTATAACTCCCGCGGGTGCTTTAGATTAAACTAATTTTATTTAAGAATTCTTGGTGTGTATTTATTACCCATTCTTATTAAATATTACATTTTTCTAAAAACATGCTTTGTGTCCTATGTTTTCATACTTATTGTCTAACATGAGCCAAATAGGTTAAGAAACAAGTGTCTCAACTTCCCTAAACTACGAAGGTAACATAAGATACTAAGAAAAAAATAAAAACTGTTTTAAATTACATAAACATATAAGAAACTATCTTTGAAATTTGAAGAACGAATGGTAGTCGAATTTTATGGTATAAAAATAGATCCAAAAAAATAACCATAATGAAACAGCAAAGCTTTCAAACTGAAAGGGGTCTCACTTTTTACACACAACGGTACTGTAGGTAAATTTATCTGTTTCTTCGTTTCGGCTGTTTCAGTAAAATCAAATTGCAACATTTGAATTAAGAAGTATATCTGTAGGCCCTGTTCACTAACCTAAACATTGCAACGCCAGTTTCATCAATTCTCCATAGATCCAAAATATTTCAGTGATTTCAGCGATTCACACTGGCCAAAAACAATAAACCAAGAAAGATTTTTGGTTTAATAATACGTCTCCTTCAGATCCCATTCTCTAGTACGATTTGGAAAAACTTACCTCATTTTAATATTTGTATATAGCACAACTTGTGGTAAACTCTCAAGAAAAAATTATTGACAACTTTCTAGAATACATATAGTGTGGGTGCATTGCGTTGCTAATTGCTCCCGATAGCTTCGTGGGTAGGTTTTCCTTTGTACTGCGATTCGTTTTGGCATCTAAAGGATGATTATACTCTAAATTATCAAATTATTACGTTCAACAAAACAGTGTTAGGTACTAAATCATCTGCATTTCATTTTCTTTCCAAAGAAATATGCTCTTCTGCTGCATTTTCGTCCATGTCATTACTATCCTAATTACAATTCCCAATATTAAACTTCTCGTTGGCAACCACCTCGTTGTATAATTGCATGAATGTTCAGTTTATTTTGCATACTAGTATGTCGTTGCTAACTGTAGCTTTCCTAGTCCCACTACATCCATTATCAACGGTCAATGCGAAACTAATTTAAAGCGACACTAATTTGTTGAAGAAGTATGCAGGAGAATAATCGAATTTTTAAAGAACTACACGTCCATAAATATAGACACTTCAAGGGTTTACCGTTAATTATTGGGACAAACACACACTATTCCGAAACTACACTTAACATTTGAGAATATCATTTAACAGAGCCCATTTTATAAAAGTAATAAACATCTGGCGTAATTTTATAGACAAAAATATAAAAAAATGTCTGACAAGGAAAAACTGACGGCGCCGGTAATGAAGGGCTGATATATAAGCGTCTAAATGTATTTTCTGTTGAAACATTATTACATACAAAACCTGCAAATGAACGTAGGTTACTATGGAATCGCACAATTGCTTTTAAATTATTCTTCTCTGATGCGTAATAATCCCATATTGCAAACATTTGGGATGTTGATTAATACGAGACTGCAGAAGTAATTTTGCTATACAGATTAAGCACACAAATGTATAATTCTTAGTATGTGATAGCAAATAACTTTTTCTATGCGGAATAGCAACACAAATTGCATGGGAACGAACGTTTTAGTATAACTCCATAAATGTACTTGTAAATAATACTTTTGTGATATTGTATAATCACACAAACTGCATATGAATGGGCGTTCGTTAGTATGTTACCTCAAATGTATCCGTAAATTACTTTTATCTAATGTTGAATAATCGCTCAAGTCGCAAACGCATGGACATTCATTAGTATGCGACCGACAATGTGTTTGTAAATTACTTTTATGTCTTGTAGAATTGTCATACAAATTGCAAACGTCGTTCTTTAGTGTGCGACCGAAAATGTTTTTGTAAATTACTTTTATTTGATGTGATATAATCACACAAGTTGCATGCAATTGAACGTTCGTTAGTATGTAATCGAAAATGGTTCTGTACATGACTTTTTTGTGATGCGGTATTGGCACACAAATTGCAAGCGAACGGCCGCTCGTTAGTATGCGACCGACAATGTAGTTTTAAACTACTCTAGTGATGCGGTATAATTACACACATTGCAAGCGAATTGGCGTTCGGTAGTATGCGACCGAAAAAGTGTTTGTAAATGATCCTTTCGTGATGCGGTATAATCACACAAACTGCAAGCGAATGGGCGTTTGTTAGTATGCAAGCGAAAATGTATTTGTAAACAAAAGTACTTTAATGTGATGTAGCATAATTACACAAGCTGCATGCAAATGGATGCTCGTTAGTATGCGACCGAAAGTGTGTTCGTAAATCAGTTTTGTGTGATGTGGTATAATCACGCGAACTGCATGCGAATGGGCATTCGTTAGTATGTGCTCGAAACAGTCTTTGTAAATGACCCTTTTGTGATGTGGTATAATCACACAAACTGCAAACGAATGGACGTTCGTTAGTATGCGACCGAAAATGTATTATTAAACTATTTTATGTGATGTAGCATAATTACACAAGCTACATGCGAATGAACGCTCGTTAGTATGCAACCGAAAATGTCTGTTTAAATTACTTTCATCTGATGCGGTATAATCACATGAACTGCACGCGAATGGGCGTTCGTTAGTATGCGACCAAAAATGTCTTTGTAAATGACTTTTTTGTGAAGTGGTATAATCACACAAACTGCACGCGAACGGGCGTTCTTTAGTATGCGACCGAAAATGTATTAGTAAACTACTTTTTTGTGATGTGGTATAATCACACGAATTGCATGCGAATGGGCGTTCGTTAGTATGCGACCGAAAATGTCTTTGTAGACTACTTTTTTGTGATGTGGTATAATCACACGAATTGCATGCGAATGGGCGTTCGTTAGTATGCGACCGAAAATGTCTTTGTAGACTACTTTTTTGTGATGCGGTATAACCACACAAACTGCACGCGAATGGGCGTTCGTTAGTATGCGACGGAAAATGTGTTTTTAAATTACTTTTTTGTGATGCGGTATAATCACACAAACTGCAAGCGAATGGGCGTTCGTTAGTATGCGATCCAAAATGTCTTTGTAAATGACTTTTTTGTGAAGTGGTATAATCACACAAACTGCACGCGAATGGGCGTTCTTTAGTATGTGACCGAAAATGGATTAGTAAACTACTTTCTTGTGATGTGGTATAATCACACGAATTGCATGCGAATGGGCGTTCGTTAGTATGCGACCGAAAATGTCTTTGTAGACTACTTTTTTGTGATGTGGTATAATCACACAAACTGCACGCGAATGGGCGTTCGTTAGTATGCGACCAAAAATGTGTTTTTAAATGACTTTTATGTGATGCGGTATAACCACACAAACTGCACGCGAATGGGCGTTCATTAGTATGCGACCGAAAATGTGTTTTTAAATTACTTTTATGTAATGTCGTATAATCACACAAACTGCACGCGAATGGTCGTTCGTTAGTATGCGACCGAAAATGTGTTTTTAAATTACTTTTATGTAATGTGGTATAATCACACAAACTGCACGCGAATGGGCGTTCGTTAGTATGCGACCGAAAATGTTTGTTTAAATTACTATTATCTGATGCGGTATAATCACACAAACTGCACGCGATTGGGCGTTCGTTAGTATGCGACCGTAAATGTGTTTTTAAACTACTTTTTTGTGATGCGGTATAATCACACAAACTGCAAGCGAATGGGCGTTCGTTAATAAGCGATCGAAAATGTCTTTGTAAATGACCCTTTTGTGATGTGGTATAATCACACAAACTGCACGCGAATGGGCGTTCTTTAGTATGCGACCGAAAATGTATTAGTAAACTACTTTTTTGTGATGTGGTATAATCACACGAATTGCATGCGAATGGGCGTTCGTTAGTATGCGACCGAAAATGTCTTTGTAGACTACTTTTTTGTGATGCGGTATAATCACACAAACTGCAAGCGAATGGGCGTTCGTTAGTATGGGACCGAAAATGTGATTTTAAATTACCTTTATGTGATGTGGTATAATCACACAAACTGCATGCGTATGAACGTTCGTTTATGTGTGCCTGCATCGCCTGCCGTATCCTTAGACAATTGTTAAGCTTTATTAACTAAATGTCAAATATTAATACAAATGTCATTTGCTTCAAATTACTTTGCATCGTTGATTGAGGTATTGGGAAAGATATTGAACCACTGCTAAATAAATCGTAGCTTCTAAATGTTAGAAATCATAGATGGCTCCGCGTCGGGCCGTCTCTGAATACTGACATCAACTAAATATAGCCAAAAGTGGTTAAAAGACGCTCGTGTCATCTATAGCTTAGAAGCTTCTTTTATGAAAATCAAGTGCTTGCTGCATTGAGTGGCTTGGTTTGCAGTCTGGCTAAATATCAATTTTAAGAACGTTTTTAATCTGAATATTTGTTTATAATCAGTTTGTGTTTATAATATCTGTGCCGGCATATCCAAATTTTAGTTTGTAACAGTTTTAAAAGACATTGTAGTTTATTTTGATTTATTTATAAAATTAAAACTGATGGCAATATAAAAATTCCAGGTTTTATATGGTAATTCACTATTAAAGGAATGTATTGAGTTAGATCGTTGAACCTCAATCAATGCTTAGATGCACATTATTCAAACATTCTAGTAAACAATTCATATTACCTGTTGATTAATTGCACAATTGTACCAGGTTGTTTGAAAGTACTAACGTTGATTAAGGTATTCTTCAATCAACGGTACTAAAATATCTAAGAATAATATAAATGCTACTTTTAGGTTGAAAACCTTTATGTATTACATGGAGTTTTGAAGTTGAGTAGTTTAAGAATGAGTACAACTGCCTGTCATCGTTGTGTATACAAAGGCTTTGGAACCTCTCGAAGGGGTAGTGCATTAGCTTTTTATACATTTCCCGTTAACGATAAAAATCGTTGTAAACAATGGTTATATAACTGCGGTAATTCAGCCCTGTTAGAGGTGGACTTAAAAGGAAAATGCATATGTGAAAAACACTTTGATTCGAGTTCTTTTAGGGTTCCCTCACTACCTAAAAGGGGATTGAATCGTAGTGCAGTGCCTTTAATATTTGAAGAAAAAGGTAAGTTTGTGTTTGAAATTTTTGGGTTCCTAAAGGGTGTACTTTAATTACCTTTCCATTTTTTTATCTTAATTGCCTTGATTTAAGTCGAGACTAATATGATTTTTTGCAATACTTTAAAATGCCTTGTTTAAATTATATCGATTTGAACTTCATCTGAACTTTTTAATAGTGGCAATATTGCTCTCACAAACGATGGAAGTTGCAAAGTCGGTTACTTGAGAAAAAAGTTGCGTATTTTAAAGATGATTAAATGACATCACCATATATGAAATTTTCCTTTCAGACAACACTTGTCAGAAAAACACCATTAATTCAGACCAATTGTTTCGATACACAAATTACTTGTTATTTAATATCCACCACATACAGTTTGGCAGAGCATTTTGTACAAACACTTAAAAACAAACTTAAATGTCTGCATTCAATTACTAATAAATCTCCAGCAGATTTAGTTTTCAACTATTTGGTTAAAACTAGGTTTGACTTAATGAAACCCGCCACATCAAATAGAATAACTACATCACTTGAAGCTTTTAAGCAATTTCAACGGGTTGATAGGGTTGCCGTTATTAATTATTCTAATCCAAATACTAAACGGCAATGGTGTTCTGTTAAAAATAGAGATGGAATCTTGCTCTGTTCAGTGGTGTTAGATGATGACCGAACATGGAAATGCCATATAGACCAAATGCGTGTGGTAGGGAAAATCACAAGTGATACACAATATATGTACCACTAAAGTATGTGTTCATTTATTTTTCTCTAAAAGTTTCCACCTCAACCATGTGATACAAATTTATTGATCAGTTTTTAACAATAATCATACTAACGAAATGTAGAAACATCAAGTGCTATATATTAAAGTGAATCTTGTATTCAAAGTGATTGTAAAATATTAAGTAAAAGATCCAGGGCTACATTTAAAAAAATTAAGTTGATACTGGTCCCGGAGAAACGGAATGTCAGATTTTAAATTTATTGTTGCTACAGTTATTACAAATGTTAGTACAAACGCGAGTTATGTATCCCCCAATTAATGTAAATATTATAAAATAGAATAATTAGGAAATTATTAGAAAGTGTAATAAAATGTTAAGTGAAGTGCAACAAAGTAAATACAAGGACAAATTATAAAGTTTATTAACGTTCATGAGAACGGATGCGCTACTTTGTATCGCAGATGATAGTGACACTGCAGATGTCAGGTCACAGACGGTCAGGTACTGTGATTACTTAGAAATTAAAATTACAACATTGTAATTATGAATAGTATTAAGAATAAGCAGACGAGATCTGCAAGTTCCCACAGTCATGTGAAGGGGTAGTAACATTATAAAAGGCCCGGGAGCTAAAGGACCCGGCAGTCAGTCTTCGAACTCTATACTTCGTTGTTCAAGCTACTCAAGTGAGTCAGTCAAGTATTCCGCTTTAGCATTGCAGTTTGCTAGAGTACTCAAAATAGTACATTTATTAATTAATTTTGAATTTAGAATAATTTGAATCACCTTGTCAAAATTCCACAATTAATTTCTGTATAAATAAAATAAATTTGTTAAGAAGTTTTGGAACTGGTTTTTAAAAAGGCAGCTCCCAAGATCCGAACCTTAACTCGCGTTACCTGAGAAAACAGAAAAATAATTTTAAACTGCCAAGCTTAAAGATTGGAAATCTAGCGTAGCTAAAAAGTAATTTAAATAGGTTTTTTCTATTAGAATATTAGTTATGTAACTATATTATTCAAATAGGTACACTAAATGCAATCCTGAAAAGTAATTTAAAATTGTTAATTTTTAAAATTTGTAGCTTGAAGTGCATCCCTTATTTGTCAATTTTTAAAAGAAATTGCTATCAAGACTGTGTCTCTTTTATGTACTGGTGTTTATTGAAAAGTTCCTATTAAAAAATAGCCACTCCGTATACCATGGTTAATAAAAACTTTCTTAACTAATATTCTTGCACTAAGTTTATGTCGGGGAGTACTATGATTAATATGTTTTTCTTGTTTTAGATTCAAGTATTAGCTCAATAAAGAATGTCAACGTTAATCAGAAACAGTCAACAGAATTGACTGTATTGAAAACTGCAAATGTACGTACCTACA
This sequence comes from Platerodrilus igneus, assembly GCA_036346225.1. NCBI lineage: Eukaryota > Metazoa > Arthropoda > Insecta > Coleoptera > Lycidae > Platerodrilus > Platerodrilus igneus. Next base: position 21,445 of record JARFIW010000125.1, read on the forward strand.
GCGCTTATACAAAGAGTGATAGTGATTCTTCTGACTCCATTGAATTCCTACAATATATAGATAAATCAAATATTAGTTGCTCTTTAACAACTGCAAACAAGTACACGGAGAGTGTTGCTTCGGACGTGGCTTCCATTAATAAATCTACTAGTTTATTGACCATGCCAAGATCACCTGGCTCTACCCCAAGGAAAAACAAACTGAGAGTAAAAATTACCCAATTACGAAGAACAGTGAAAAGACAACAAGCAAGAAATTCCAGGTTACAGAAAAAATGTTTGCGTTTATCCATAACAAATATTCTAGGAAGACAAATGGCAAAGAAATCACAGTCTGTGAAAACCTTTGTTTATATGCAATGTTTTCACAAAAACAGAGCTAAATGGACAATTGCAGAAAGGCAATTGGCTCTATCTTTGTATTATAAATCACCAGGACTTTATAAATTCATGCGTAACAGTTTCCAATTTATATTACCTAGTGAATCTGGAGTGAATACCGTACTCAGTCGAAAATTGCAATTAAAAGTAAAGACCATGGCTGAACAAGAGAAGCAATGTGTAGTGCTTTGTGATGAAATAAAACTCAAGAAAATCTTACTTACAATAAATATCAAGATATAATTGAGGGATTTGAGGACTTAGGAACTTTGGGTCGGACGTCAGAATTTGCAGATCATGGGCTATTGTTTTATCTGAGAGGGATTCTGTTTAATTGGAAAATGCCATTTTGCTATTTTGTTTCGAATGGACCAATAAACAGTAATGATCTGTCAATATTAATATTGGAAGTTGTTAGAAAACTGTTTAGAATAGGTCTTTCACCACGTGTTATAGTGTCTGATCTAGGTTCAAACAACAGACTTGCAGTCAAGAAACTAGGTGCTACAAAGACAGACCCAAAAATTATTGTAGATAGTAAGGTCATTTATATAATTTGGGATCCTCCCCATTTATTGAAATGTTTACGAAACAATATTATGAATGCTGAATTGAATGTTTATGTAGATAATCAAAAAATACGGTGGACAGATTTTACACAAACATATGAACTAGATAAGCATAGTAACATTTCAAGAGCAGTGGTTAAAATGACAAATGTGCATGTAAATCTAACAACATTTCAACGAATGCGAGTAAAATATGCTGCACAAGTATTTAGTAACTCTGTAGCAGCTGCAATTGTTGCATGTGTTTCTACCCTTCAGTTGAAGATAATACTGCACTTAATACTACGCTGTTTTTTAAAGCTATAAATAATATATTCGACTGTTTAAACATCACAACAGTAAACAATCCCAATCCATTCAGATGTGCTCGTTCAATTTATAAATCTCAGCCCAGTGACACATTAAAACACACCTTAGAATATTTCAAAACTATAAAAATTTTTAAAACGGAAAGGAGTATCACAAGATATATTGCATTGAAGGTTTTCAGTGGACCATAAAGGCCATTTTATTGTTATGGGAACAACTACAACAGGAAGGATGCAAATATTTTATAACATCTTGAATCAATCAAGACCCTGTTCAGAATGCCTTTTCAGTTATCAGAACATGTGGAGGTTACAAACCGCAGCCAAGTGTAAAAGACTTTCATACTGCACTGCAACATAATATGCGAATCAGATTGCAAATGCCAGTAACTCGAGCAACTGTGAAATTGATAGTGATGAGTTACTTGTTCGCAAAATAAATGACAAAGAACTAGAAATAGATATAAACATGGCCTCCATCTCTCATGCAGAACTTGCTTTGACTACAGTTATTGGACAACCTCCCAGGCTACATCAAGGACCCTAGCAACCTGTATAAACAGTGAAACCGCTTTAGAAACTAGCACCAATGTGTTTATCGCTGGTTATTTGTGTCGCTATTTATTTAAAAAAGTAAAGTGCGACATTTGTGAAAAAACATTAATGAAAGATTCTAACAGTGTGATAGATTTTAATGAACTACTCCTTTTAAATAGAGATTATGGGGCAAAGGGAATCCTAATCAATCACTTAGAGCGATCATCAAATGAACTGCGTGAGGTGGTTACATTTTTGTTGAATTCATTTAATAACTATTTTACTCTTTATAAGACTGAAAATGCAGTTAACAAAAAATTCAAAATAGTATATTAACAAAATTACAATTAGACTTCCCCGACTGGTTGAACCAGTGCAAGGAACACAGATTACTTATTTTAGAGCAGTTAAATAAAATTAAATTATATAGAAGTTTAAACTGGCTAATGTCTTCAAATAATAAAAATTATTCAAGCGCTACAAAATCTCATAGAAAAGTTATGAACTTATCCAAGTAATGAACTTTTATCCCTAATCATTTCGCCCATTGAAATAAATACAAACACTTAAACGAGCTTAAATTAACGCTGTGGCACCATACACAGAAAAATGTTGTCAAATTTAGCTACTATATTTTGTAGTGAACATTTCAAAGAGGAAGATTTTAATGTAAACTTTCTCTCAAAAAAACAAAGATAAAATTTCATCATGATGTTATGAGAAGTCACAACATAACCCAAACTATTTTTGAACACACGAGGAAAAACAACTGTATAGACAATATCTTCGTTAAACTATCCACTTTAAACTATTTTTCATCTCTCATACAGGCGACATGATCTGACCACTGCGCCCAATTTTTAACTTTTACAGCTGAAAATAATAATCAAACCACTACAATACTAAGAAGAAATTATTCTGCAAAGAATATAACCAGCTTCAAACCAGAAATAAAAGCTTTAAATTGGCACAAGTATATAGTAGTACAAACGGCATCCACAGTTGGAAACTAATAAACAACTTAATTGTCAGGGCACATGAAAAATACTGTCCCATAGAGCAAAAACCAATCCAAGTAGCAAAATTTAAGTTTGGTGGAGAACTAAAACTATTGCGTAATAAATTTAAAGAAATGTATCATGTACATCAACAAATAAGCAGTGAAGATACTAGAATACTTCTGAGTAACATCAGAAGTCAATACAGCACAGCACTACTGAGTGAAAAACGACAGTATTACGCTACCCAACTCTTAACAAGTCAAAATTTACAAAAAAAAGTTTGGCAAAAAATTAATTACGAAACTGGGAAACACATACTTTGCCAACGTTGCTAAGGAAATGGCAGCCAATTTACAAACAGCGTCAAAGCTATATTCACATTATTTAAATCAATTAAAAACGCTGATAAATACTATTTATTTATATCCGACAACACTTCCCGAGATCCAAATAATAATAAAAAGCTTCAAATGCAAAACTAGTCAAGATGTTTATGGCCTAAACACTAACCTAATAAAAGATATAATTGAACCAATAGCCTATGCAGCAAACTAAAGTCTTCATGAAGGAATCACATCTATCTATAAAAAAGGCGACCCAAAAAATCCAGAAAACTATCGACCAATCGCTATTCTCCCTGTACTGTCCAAAATATTAGAGAAAATCATTTACATAAGAATGATGAATTTCCTAAAGAAATTCAACTTACTATCTGACAACCAATTTGGATTCAGGTCAAAAAGATTCACTATTAGTGCGTAGAAACACTAGAGCACATCTATGAAGGTTTCGAAAAGAAAAAGCTCACCATAGCAGCATGCTTGGATCTCAGTAAAGACTTTGACTGCGTCCAACATATGATTTTACTTCACAAACTAGAAAGAAAAGGTATTCGTGGAACTGCACACAAACTAAGTAAAAGTTACCTAGAGAACCGGCTACAAAAAACTGATACTGTTCAAGGATAATCAGAACTCGAAAAGGCCCAGACTGGAGTCCCTCAAGGATCCATACTTGGACCACTACTATTCCTCCTATTTATTCATGACCTACCGCAGAACATAGGCTTACATACATGCTTATATGCAGATGATACAACTATCCTGGTAACAGGTGAAAGTTACGAACAAATCATGGCTTATCTAAACGGCGAACTTCTATCAGCAATGGACTGGTTTAATACAAATAAACTTAAAATCATAAAGAAAAAATCAACATACACATTTTCTCACATCACCTAAATCATCATAATGACACTGAAAGTATAAAATTTTTAGACTTCACAAAATATGCTAAATTGAACTGGAAAATGCACATACGCATAATGTGTGTTACAATAGTCTGATCACTATATGCAATAAGAAAATTAATAAACATAAGCACACAATCTGCAGCTAAATCCGTTTATGATGCACTCATACACAGCCACCTGAATTGTGGGACTATATTATGGGGCGTCTCACCACGTGTTAAGCGCGCATTCATTCTACAAAAAAGAGCTATCAGATTACTTACTAATGTACCAATAACCACTCACTGTAATCCATTATTCCGAGAGCTAGGAATATTAACCTTGCCGGCAATATATGTTTTTCAGTGCATCCAATATGTTGTAGCACTACAAAAGCATCCATTGACACACCAAGACATACATAGCTACAACACGCGAAACAACTTGAAACTAGTAGTACCATGGTACCGCATGAACAAAAGGAAAAGTGAAGTAAATTACTGGACTTACAAGATTTACAATAAAATCTCAAATCAATATTTACAACAGAAGACCACTGGGGAACTGGTCAACAAACATTATTGTTGGTTAGGTTTTTGTTATTATGATAATTATGGTCGTTTATGACGTCTGCGTTTTTATGTATTATTTATGTGTTTGATTTATGTTTTAGTAAGTAATAGAGCGTGTTATATCCAATCTAGTTATTTCTACAAGTTCGAAAGAAAGCGTTAGCTATTTTCCTACAGGTTATGCTTCAAATTGTTCATATCGATTACTGAAACAAATAAATTGATAATTGGACGAAATGTGATTTTCAACGAGCAATCTGTTATGAACCAAAATAACAATTTAGAATTGTATGATTGAGAAGATACAGACGGCGTTGACAATCCAAAGGATGGTGACATTGTTAATAATGGTAAAACATTCCATAACGTAAATATGGACATCGGTGATCTTGAAGAGAATATTCACGATACAGGTTTGAATCGTATTCATGATGACGAGGTACTAGGCTTACGACGCAGTACTAGAGTACGACGACCACCTGAAAGATTTGGTTATTGGCAGGAAGATGCACATTTTGCTTTATCGGCACAGCAGTATGTTGACAATGATCCAAAGACGATCAGTGAAGCAAAACAATTAACTGATTGGAAAGATTATCAACAAACGATTAATGAAGAATACCCATCACTAATTAAAAATGGTACATGGACTGTGTGTCATTTGGCTAATGGAAGAAAGCCGATATCATGCAAATGGGTTTTAAATTAAAACGAAAATCTAACGGAGCCGTTGACAAATACAAGGCATTTTTGGTGGTGGGAGGTTTTTTACAAAAAAGCGGTTTTGATTATAACGAAACATATGCTGCAGTGGCAAAATTGGCAACATTACACACACTATTATCCATAGCTGTCCAACATGATATTGTTGCGAGCTACTATTAGGCAACCCGTCAAACACACAAGCGCCGCAAGCATTGTATATTCTCCATGAACCGGGAATCTTCTAGCAATTACTGGAGTCATCCTTTTTAATTCACGCTATAAATAAGACCGATGATGAAGTACAAAGTTAGTTTATATCAGAATGTCGAATATAAATTATATCGTGTAAAGTTAAATAGTTGAGCTTTTGGAAGTCCAAGAGTAAACATAAATGTTATGTGTACGTGTCTAATGTACATGCAGCTTGTAGAATACATAAATAGATAAAAGTGTAATAAATAAATAGTTGTGTAAGTGTTGCTAATGGACCTATGGTTAAGAAGTTAGTTTAAGAAGATATTAGTGCTTGTAAATTCATTAGTGTGATAGTGCTTCATTGTTAATTGGACTGAAAACATCTATAAATAAGGCATATACTGTTAATTAGACTTGTGAACAGTGAGTAATAAAGACTCTTGTTATTACTTGTTTTAAATTATGGAAACCCGGTAGTAGCAGCCCGCTACACTGTTGTTAGGCCTGTGTGGGGTATATAGTGATTAATTTAAAAGGAAAAATACACAAGTCTAAAGACATTTTAAGTAGTTTATATATGCCTGTAACAAGAAGCCAAAGTAAGATGGACGCAAAAACTTTAATAAATTTCCTTAAGGATTTTAAATCCGGTATAGAAGAAAAGTTTAGTGAAAATGCTGAGAAAATGGAGAAGAGGTCGGCTAAACTGGAAGTGACACTAAATGAAAACGCAGTGAGGTTAGTTGAACTGGAATCGATCCTTAAAGAGTTTAAATACGGTATGGAAGTGACACTTAGTAAAAATGCTGCGAAAATAGAAGAAAAATTGGAAGAAAATACAGCCATGCTAGTACAAAGATTAACGGAAAGCTCCATTACATTGTAAGAAGATGTCACTGAACAAGTAAAAACAGTTGAGCAAAAGTTGGCAGTAAATTGGTAAAAATGGAAGAAAATGTGACGAGGCTACAAGAACAAATGATTTCACTAACAACACGGCCACTTGAATTAGCAAACCAAGTTGTAAATCAGAACATTCCAGAAATAAAAAGCATGGTAGAAAGCGAGTCAATACCGTCAAAATTTAAAGTGAAACCACCTACATTCTATGGTAAAACACCTTGGGCCACTTATTTGAAACAATTTGAAGCTGCTGCAATAGCCAACGGTTGGTGCCACAAAGAAAAGGCATCTTTCTAATAGGGGCCCTACGGGGGGAAGCCCTTAACATCTTACAAACGATTCCTGATCACCAACAGAATGATTACGGTCTTTTAACATCGAAGCTTGAGATGGGATGGGAAGGAAACCTACATCCTAAAAAAGAGAAAAGACAGACACACGACACAGGTATATGTTCTCGCCTTCAGGTCTCGTAGTCTAATGACGTCGTATCACACCGCGCGCACTTGTGCTATTCACTCCGCGCAGGCGCGACTTGGGAACGACGGAAATTTACATATTTAACAATGTACATTGCCAATTTTGGCATGCAACAGTCTTCAATTTAAAAAATGCTGCTAATAAAAAAATATTTCCCAACTTAAAAAAAAGTTATTTTTTAGCTACTCATACTACCCTTTTCAAATGCGTCAGTTGAGAGAAAATTTAGTGATCTGCATAATGTAAAATCAAACAAGAGGAACCTATTAAATACCTTTAGCTTGAAAGCTATTTAGCCACCGTATTAAAGATGAAGGTGGCTGCGTTTCATTCACACCGAACAAAGAAATGCTAAATGCAATAATTTGGATAAAAATAAATAAATACCACAGTCTATGTAAATATACAGTGTGTTTGTTTGTTTAGGGTCACAGCGAATATCTCGACTATTGTAAGAATTTCAGAGAAATGTTATATACAAAAGTTGTGTAACTTTTTATTTGCAATAATATGTCAAAATAAGAAAAACAATAGAGCATCAAATTTTTTAGATACAGCAAATCAATTCAAAATTATAAATGGAACTTGCGCATTATTACTGCATATTCTGAAAGTGCTTAAGTTTTCTTTCCAACCATATATCACTCAAGAATAATTATTTAATCAATTAAACGCAGAAATCGATTACTAAATAGCGCTTAACATCAGGCGTCTATTTGAAATAAACATTCAAAACAGTGGGCGGCAAAACAATTGACAGTTGTTTCTTAGTAATTTAATTCCGCATTGTTTTAATCTTCATGTTTGGTTCAAAATGGATCGGAAATGGAGGTTCCATAAACTGGCCAGCGAGATCACCTGATCTTTCGGTTTAGATTTTTTTGTTTGGCAACATGTTTATGAAACGCGCCCAGAGAGTCTTGATATCCTTAAAGATCGCATTCGAGGAGCGTATGGTCAAATAACACCATGTATGTTGCAAATAGCACGAAGAAATTTGATAATTATATCTTAGCGATGTCTTGCAAATAACGGAGGCCATGTGGAACATAACCTTTAACGTTTTAAATTAATTTTGTAATTTAGTATTTCTTTTTGTTGTTGTAGTTCTTATCAATTTCTGCGTTTAGGTGAGCGCTAGCAATTGTTTTGCCGCGCACTGTTTTGAATGTCTATTTCAATTAGGTACGAGTTAAGCGCTATTTAATAATCGATTTCTATGTTTAATTGTTATTGAGTGATATGTCGTTGGAAAGAAAATTCTAAGCACTTTAAGAATATGTAATAACAATTGGTATGTTCCATTTAAATTTTTGAATTTATTAGCTATATCTCAAAAATTTGATGCTCGATTGTTTTTTTTTATTTTGACATATTATTGCAAATAAAAAGTTACACAACTTTTGTATATATCCTTTCTCTGAAATTCTTATAATAGCCGAAATATTTGCCGTGACACGTAAAAGCAGACACACTGTATGTAACGTTACATATTTCTTTTCTTATAGAGTTAACTTAGAGAAAATGTGTAAATATTAGATACTTTTAAAAAAATGTATTCTTTTTATACAACTTTGTTTTATGAACTATTAAAGTTCATTTCTTATTTTTACGATAGATATTTCTAATTAGTAGAGGATAAAATCGGATAATTTAGAACCACTTTGTGTATAATTTTCAATTTCAACGTTGGCAACACTGTGTGCTAGTTACAACCATGATGGACCTTGTTTTGGGCATACATTTTACATCGTTCAAGATTTAACATCTAAGGACAGTGCTATATTATAAATTACAAGTATTAATTACAAGAGCTGTAAAAGATTTTCACATACGCAAAAAAAAAAATTTTTTAATGTGAAATTCGCAAATTCTCCTAAAAGAAACCTTACACGTAAACACGTTCAGGGTTGTTATGAATCATAAATTGAAGCAAAGAACATTTGTATTAATAACTGATCTATAGAAAACAACGCTTAATAATTGTCTAATAATACAGCACGCGATGAATACCCACACAAAAGGTTCATTCGCATGCGTTTTGTGTGATTATACCACATCATACAAAAGTCATTTGAAAAGACATTTTTGGTCGCATACTAACGAACGTCCATTCGCATGCAATTTGTGTCATTATACATCATCACAAAAAAGTCATTTAAAAACACATTATCGGTCACATACTAACGAACGTCCATTCGCCTGCAATTTGTGTGATTATACCTCATCACAAAAAAGTACTTTAAAAAGACATTTTCTATCGCATACTAACGAACGTCCATTCGCCTGCAATTTGTGTCATTATACATCATCAGCAAAAGGTAATTTAAAAACACATTATCGGTCACATACTAACGAACGTCCATTCGCGTGCAATTTGTGTGATTATACCACATCACACAAAAGTTGTTTAAAAAGACATTTTCGGTCGCATACTAACGAACGTCCATTCGCGTGCAATTTGTGTGATTATACCACATCACACAAAAGTTGTTTAAAAACACATTTTCGGTCGCATACTAACGAACGTCCATTCGCGTGCAATTTGTGTGATTATACCACATCAGACAAAAGTCATTTAAAAAGACATTTTCGGTCGCATACTAACGAACGTCCATTCGCATGCAATTTGTGTCATTATACCTCATCAGAAAAAAGTAATTTAAAAACACATTATCGGTCACATACTAACGAACGTCCATTCGCATGCAATTTGTGCGATTTTACCACATCATATAAAGGTAGTTTACAGGAACATTTTCGGTCGCATACTAAGGAACGTCCATTCGCATGCGTTTTGTGTAATTATACCACATCACACAAAAGTCATTTAAAATACATTTTCGGTCGCATACTAACGAAACTCCATTCGCATGCAATTTGTGCGATTTTACTACACTATATAAAAGTAATGTACAGAAACATTTTCGGTCACATACTAACGAACGTCCATTCGCATGTGTTTTGTGTGATTTCACCACATCATATAAAAGTAATTTACAAAAACATTGTCTGTCGCATACTAACGAACCTCCATTCGCTTGCAATTTGTGTGATTATACCGCATCACAAAAAAGTACTTTAAAAAGACATTTTCGGTCGCATACTAACGAGCGTTCGTTCAGTTGTAATTTGTGTGATTATATCACCTCACAAAAAAAACATCTACAAAGACATTATCGGTCGCATACTAACGAACGTCCATTTCGCATGCAATATGTATAATCATCGCTTGTCGCAAAAAAGTGATTTGAACACATGTAGTCGCATACTAATTAGCGTCCACTAGTATGTAATTTGTGTGGACATAGTGCATCACTAAACAGTATTTTACAAAAACATTTACGATCGCATATTAACAATCGCCTATTCGCATGCTATTTGTGGCTATTTCACATAAAAAAAGAACTATTGTAAAAGTCTATTTGTTCTCGAATTCTAAGAAACATTCATTTGTGTGATTATTCTGTATTGCAAAAATACTTTTACAGTCCCGTATTGCTCAACATCCGTTTGTTTGCAAAATGTGGATTATTTCGCATCGGAGACGAATGATCTAAAAGTAAATGTGCAACTCCATAGTAACTAACGTTCATTTGTGAAGTGAGTGAAAATCTTACTTATTTTAAGCCATACTCTGGCCATTGGCCCATTCTTGCCTGTACAATCTAATAGTAATAAAAATAAAGTAAAACAAATGAAATTAAAATCTGGTGGTCTTTTGTGGGACTCGCTTATGACCTTCTGCTGACGTCTTGAAGTTGATCCAGGGCAGAGTGGATGGAGATGTTGGATTCAGATGTAGTTTCCACTTGGTGTTGAGTTTAAATCGCAGGTTTGGAGTTGGGATGGTGTGGGTATAGGTGGTTTGTTATCTAGGATTTCTTGTAGGAAGTCGTGAAGAGGAGGGGGAAAATATGTGACTAGGAATTTTAAATTAGGTAGTGGGGAATATAGGTCTAGTTGGATGGTGTGTTTGAATTTGTTTCGGATGGGTGTGAGGGCGGCGGTGCGATGGTGTATGAGATATTCAGGAGTTGCTAGGGAATAAAGATGGTTACATGGATGTAATGGAGAGGGGATTAAGTGGAAGGAGTGTAATTTGGAGCGGAATTTGCCACGACCAGTCATGAATTGAATAGTTGTGTGGCTGGAATTGTGTATGTGGTTGGGGATGTCGGTAATGGTAGGAATTATTAGGTGGGTGTATATGCCGATTTCGGAGTGGGGTCAGATTCTTGTCAGGAATGAAGGAGGGAGTTGTAAATAACGGTCTTCATATCGGAAGTAGGGATTTTACGGTATGTGTCTGAGGATAATGTTTCATTGTGAAGATGGATTGTACGAAGGAATTTTACGTTGCGGTTTTGAACGAAGTGGTGCAGCTGGATGTCTAGGGGGGGATTTTTAGAATGGTGTATAAGGCTGCAGTAGAGGTGGTGCGGAATGCTCAGGGACGTATATAATGTAAGGGCGTATGATCGGATTTAGGATTCTACGCAAGTGCGGGGTTATCAGGGGATATAGAGTCAATAGCGTATCGGATGATGGGAATAATTATATTATTAAGGACTAGTCTTCTTGTAGGAAGCGTTAGTTAGATTGATTTCGGTAGGGTTTGTTGGATGTTATACAGGAGCATCTTGGTCTTGAATCGGATTTTTTAGAGGTGGGTGTGCACTTTCAGCAGGGTTTCTAGGTGAATACCAAGTTATGGAACAGATTCGGATAAGGTTAGGGGGGTTCCCAAAATGTGGATAGTAGGACTTCGGCGAGGGTCGAGGAATCCTTTTAGGAGCAACATTTTAGATTTGACAGGGGATATGGGTTGTTTGTTAAGGATTGACCATTGTTCGATGTGTTGGATTAGGATTGTTGTTGAAGACGGGAGTTGCCGTGGATAAAGAATGTGAGGTCGTTTGCGTAAGCAAAGGTGTCTGTATTAGCGATGATGAGGTCAAGGAAAGAGTTGATGGCTAGGTTCTAAAGAGTGGGGGAAAGAATAGATCCTTGAGGACAGCCTTGTGATAGGTTCGTGGTGAAGGATCAATAGTTTGTTTGGAGAATTGCTGTACGGGAAGTTGGGTATGATTGGATGATTTTGAAAATATCGGAGGGGAAATTTAGTATCTTTAGTTGGTTAAGAATATTGGGCCTCCAGAGGAAATCAAAAACAGAGTGAAAGTCGAGGAAACTTGCTAGAACATATTTAGATTGTGATGATTGGACTTAGGAGATTAGGGAGTGGATAGTTTGTTCAGCGTTGTGACCTTGTCGAAAACCGTGTTGGTAGTTGGAAATTAAGGAATTGTTATCAATGTGGAACTGGAGTTTGTGTAGGATTAGTTTTTCTAGGAGTTTACTTATGGTTGAAAGAAGGTCGATTGGTCGGTAGGAACGTGGATCTTCGGAGGGTCGCTGGTTTTAGAAGAAGAATGATATTTGCATGTTTGAAGGTGTCAGGAAAGGTACCGGTGATTAGACATTTTTGGAATAGCTTGTGGATAGGTTGACGGATGACTGGCTAATACTCTTGGATAATTATGTTGGGGATATTATCAGGACCTGGAGATTTATAAGGATTTAATTTGGAAAAGGTCAGTGTCGAGAGTATCATCAGGGATTGGGGGGGGGGGGGGTTGGAAGGAATGCACAATTGTTGATGATTCTGTATTGTTGGAAGGGGAGGTCCATAGATTTGGGAAGAATAACGGTGTGTATAAGGAGAGATAAAGTTTTTTGGATGGTGGGGTGAGGAAGTGATGTAGGTGTTGTTAGGATTTAACTAACTTGCGATAGGTTTTCCAGGATGGTCAACCATGTTCTTTAGATCATCCTTCTTGACTTCATAGATACTTCTTTTGAAGGATGAACGTAGTTGATGAAATTCTGTGCCCATTGTGGTCTGCGAGTCTTCGTAAACGTTGAATTTCGTGGCGTAAGGTGTTGAGTCTGCCTGGTTTCTTGTAGTGTGTGACTCCACCAGGGTGTCGTGCGTGTAACGTAGCGTCTCGTCGAAATAGAAGTGGCTGCGGCACGATGAATGGATTGCATAATAGAGTTAGCTAGTAGTGTAGGATGCGAATCTTGTGGTTGAACAGATTAGGGGGTTGAAATGTGTTTTTTTAAGGAATTTTGTAGTGCTAATAATTATGTAAATATAAAGTTTGTCCAAATATATAGATATATGTATATTATAATTAATAATAAAGATAATACACATAATATAATAGAATAAAATAGAATAAAATAATAAAGATTATTATGCAACAAACAATTCAATGAATGTTAAAGTCACTGTCTTAAATAAGCATAAAGTGTAACTAGACAGGGTGAACCACGAGGAACTCCATCGATCTAATATGGGAAAACTATAATTAGAAAAAATAATCTGAAAATCTGTGGTGCTTTACTGACATTTGCAGACCCAAAAATAATATTTTAATACAGTGTCCCCCAATGGCTTTTCAGTACAATACCAAATTTTTAGAATCGATCAAAGGAGCACTTTGTGGACCACCTTATAATTATACATATCCAAACTTTTTTGCAATAATTTACGTAGCGCTCTACCTCTACCCACAATGTGGTGCCATTCAAACGAAAACCACTTACACAAGATTGTTTGTTAAAAGCAAACGAGAGTAATAATAGTGGTTGCGTGTGCGTGGTGTGTAAAATTTTATAAAAACGATTTTCTCAGTACAGTTTTCAAAAAAATATATAACATAATTTCTCCAGGTAGACCTACCCCGTTTATCAATTTAGAAACTAAAGTTGAACACTCCGTTAAACAATTTATTAGACACCTGAAAATGGACTTTTATGATAAATATAAATGGTTAACGGGATGTGACACACTGAAAAAATTATTTTGTTGGCCTTGTTTGCTCTTTAATATTTTTGAAAACACCTCTTGGAACTCAAACGGCTTTTCGAACTTAAACAACTTCCATAAAAATGTTAAAAGACACACTAATAGCAAAGGACATTTAACTTGGTTACTTAAAGAAGAGATATTTGGTAAGTCTCGTATTGAATATAGTTTGGACAATCGGTTAAAACTTTGTCATGTAATAGACAGGTTTGCACAGATTAATAGAAGAATAAAACTGAATTGTAAATAAAATATTGAATAAGAGCCAAAGAAAAAGTGCGTCGTCAACACTGTATATATTGTTTAAGTGTGTGCATATTTGTATGTCTTATGGTTTATAGTTTGTTACGTTTATTTTGAACATCCCGTATATTCTTTTCTGTTAATAGGAAATACGCGGTCTAATAATTTTCAACTCAAATCCCTTTGGCGTTAAAACCGAAAATTAATTCAGGAAATTAAAATAATCCTTTCACGTGTTAATTCATTTATCTACTCGGAGAAATTCGATTCCTATTGTTACATCCTAGAGCCTAATTAATAATAGATACTTCTTCTAAGAATTACACAACGTAAAGTTTATGTTAAAATTAAACAGGCGATAACTGGTTCTAGGTATCTGATAATTGATTCTTATGTGTTTTCTATTGAAAGCTTCGTCGAATTAAAACCGAGTATTATCCCAATAAACCGTGTTTTTCGAATTTTATTTCCTTAACAACAATATTACTTTGAGCTTTGGTCATTAGTGAAACGAAATTAATATTTACTTGCTTTTCAATCTACACAACGAAAACCGTGTAGAATGGTTGGTTTTTCCGTTTGTTTATTTAATGTTTTCTGCTTCGATTTTGTTTCGTGTAACTTTGGCCCCGATTTTGTTGTAGTTATTTTTCTGTCGCTTCGATTTTGGTTTTCGTTTAGTGGTATTCCGATTTAGTACCTGGCCCATTTCTGTTTTGCTTCTGGCCTGATTTTTTGTTTGCCGCCCAAGTTACTACCGTATCTTTTTCTCGGCGTGATAATACTTATGTTTTCATCCTTCACGCTCGAACTTCTATTTATTTCTTTTCTTTATTTACGGTGTGAGTTTCAGATTATAGGACTTGTGTTTTCGCCAGTAATCCTAATCCATTGAAAACGCTGGCGCCCAATATTTTTCTTTTTTTCTTTTTCCCTCTCTGTACATTTTGTTCGCTCCGTCACGTTTAGAGTTAGTTTTTTTCTCCGATTTTTTTTTTTTATTCTACAGCCCTATTCTATTTTGTTGTTTCGCTCCTATTGGTGTTCCCGAAGTTTATCCGTCGGATGTTTTAAATTGTCCTGTATTTGCAACAATTTTATTTTCTTTTGGCTTTTATTGAAATACAGTTAGCCTTTATTTAGTTACTTTCTACCAATTTCTTTCGTGATCATATTCAAAATTACTTCTTTTTTGACTTCCCACCAAGGCCTCTCAGTGTGGGAGTGGAATTTAAAATTTCCGGTGCTCCAAACACTCTTACCGTACATGATTTTTTAAGACGGGTCGAAAAACTCCGACAAACTGACCATGTGTCAGAATTGCAGTTATTTGAGTCTGCAATGGATTTGTTCGAGTCTAAAGGATTAGTTTGGTATCGTGATTATCGTCATAGGTTTTCTGACTGGAAGTCGTTGTCTAATTTACTGATTCAACATTTTGAATCCCCGGATTTTGCTTATAAGTTTGCTACTACTGAGGAAAATAGTTTTACTTCACATGACCGAGTTGTTAAGATTTCTCCGACGCCTACGAATAGATCCGATACTTCTGTACATTCTACTGTCCTTCCTCATTGTTCTGTTTCTACTCGTCAGGTCGTGTGCTTTAATTGCGATAAACCTGGTCATGTTTCGATACGTTGTACTCGTTCTCAAGTACTCCATTGCCATGGTTGCGGATATAAGGGAGTTTCTCGCCGCAACTATCCAAAGTATCACCCTACTACTAATAGGTTTTTAAATAATACTTCAAATTCTGTTCTCAGCTCTAGGAGCCAAACTTCTTCTGCTTCTAATTCTCCGTTCTCTTCTATCCCTCATCCAGGTCATCCTGCTCCTACTATCAAAACATGCTCTTCTTTGACAAATATAACTTTCAACAAACTTTCTTCCGTCTCTAGTTCTATATCCTATTCTACTCCTACTTCTGCTCCCTGTACTTATTCACTCTCACCCCGAACTGTGCCTCTCCACCATTAAAACCCATACTTCAAATTAATGACTTGCAGGTATCTCTTCAATGGTTTTCCTTTTTTAAATGCTTTCACTCAAGAAATTTCTGCCGTGCCGGCAATCACAGCTGTAGCTGAAGTGACGATAATTCCTAATACGGATAGAAAAGGTCCTGTGGAAGTTGATGAACCCGTAACTACAATGCCTGCTGCAGTTGTCGTCAAAGTTCTTCCTGAAGCTGTTTGTTTTTGTAAGGTTGATAAAGTTCTACCTGACTATATTCCTATATGTAATGTTACTGAAGTGTTAGCGGATTCTGCTCCTTACCCTAATGTTGCTACTCCTTTAGCCAATGCTGTGATACTTCTAGTCTTTTATCTAACGTCGATGAAATTTTATCTGTTTCTGTCCTTTTATCTAACCTAACTGTCGCGTGCTCTGCTTGTGTTTCTCTTTCCAAGGCTGATTCTTCTGGTTCTCATACAGCCAGTACTTTTTCTCTTTCTACCCTTGATATTCTGACAACCCATGATGTTTCTTTTTCTACAGTTGACTTTCTTACCTCCAATCCTAACAACAAACTTTCTTACTTAACTCGTTTTGAGTTTTCTATATCCCTTGCCACCTCCTATACCGCGTATTATATGTTTATTTTGAACATCCGGTATATTTTTTTCTGTTAATAAGAAATACTCGATCTAATAATTTTCAACTCAAATCCCTTTGGCGTTAAAAACGAAGATTAATTCAGGAAATTAAAACAATCCTTTCACGTGTTAATTCATTTATTTATTCGAAGAAATTCGATTCCTATTGTTACATCCTAGAGCCTAATTAATAATAAATACTTCTTCTAAAAATTCCACAACGTAAAGTGTATGTTAAAATTTGTATAATTATGCCGCATCACAAAGGTAATTGGGAAATACGTATGAAATTGCAAACTAACGAACGTTCATTGGTTTGCAATTTGTCAGTGAAATTCGTAATCTCATATCAAGCGGATTACTTTTTTACTACACATAAGTTGGAAAATTTTTTGTTAGCACTTACTGAATGACCAAGCAACGGAAGGATACTTAATCAGCCTAAATATTCGGAGTGTATGTGTATGAATAAATTATAAATCGGGTACATTTTATTAGTTATTAGGGCAAGTGTATTGCGATATTCAAATTATTTATGTTGTTAGTGTAGAAGAAATTCAAACATAATCTAGTAGGTAGGTATATATAGTCTTATACACCGGTCGTTCGCTATACTATATTGCGGGCAATTAATCTACTATTGCGCAATAGTTAAAGCCGCGTAATTCCAATAACGCGTACTACCACGTTTTAAGTATTGCACAATAGACAAAGTTTCGTGAACATATAACGTGAAACGCTTACTCGCGTGTATTTTTTAACACCTCAGGATCGTTGTTGTTTTTGTGGGTTGGCTACGCCCTTGCTGAGTCAAATTTCCAATTCGTCTATCCTAAACTCTATGCAATCGTAGAGGAACGGTAAGGAACAACTAGGTAGAGGTACACGAAGGTAAGGTAAAAAGGAACCTACAACTTAAAAAAAGACACGCACAACACCGATAGATGTTCTTGGCTTCAAGTCTCGTAGTGTAATGGCGTCTCCCAACAACGCGCGCACTCCACCACTTTACTCCGCGCAGGCGCGACATCCATGTTTGTGGGTAGGCTTCGCCATTATTAACACCAAATTTTATCGTTCCATCCTCTATGCTCGTTCGTAGGTGGGACGAGAGGGAACAACCAGGTAAAGGGACGACAGAAGCTAAGATACAGAAACTTATATGCCTGCAAAGAGAAAAGACACACCACAACCCAGATAGATGTTCTTGGCTTGAAGTCTCGTGGTTTAATCACGTCGTATCACACCGAGCGCACTTGCGCCATTCACCCCGCACTAGCGCGAGTCGGGACGACGGAAATTGACAAGTTCATTCAAAAATATTCGCGAGAATTTATCTACAAATGAAACAATGTATATTGCCAAATTTTAGCATGTAGCAATAGGTACCATTGTTTATGTTCACATAAAGCATGTTATAGTCCCGCGTGTACGTATTCAGCGCCACTGCTACAGTTAGCAACACTGATACGATCCACGTCTCACAATATTGCACAATAATGACATAATTACGTGTCAAATTGTATCACATACCAAACACGTTCACAATGATACAATTTGCACTTTTAAAAGTAAATAAAGCGAAGTACTCACTTAAAACGCGTCTTGCAGTTGATCCCAGGGCCTCTCCTTGTTGTTTTATGGTGGGTTGCGTCACGCCATTGTTGATCCAAATTTATTCGCCTTTCCTCTTTCGTCGTTCGTAGCGGTACGATAGGATACAGGTAGAGGTACGTTAAAAGGTAGAGGGAAGATAGAGGAACCTACATTCTAAAAAGAGAAAAGACAAAAACACGACACAGGTAAACGTTACCGTTCGACGTCTCGTGGTTAATAATAATCCTGTCGTGTCGCAAACCGCGCACTTGCCCATCACTCCGCGCCTGCGCATTCTTTTGCGCAAACGCAACCGATAGAAATGAACAAGTCTATTTTAAAATAGTGGCGGGAATTTAGTCACATATTTAAAAATGTACAATGTCAATTTTGGCACGTAACAAGCATTAATAAAAATTGATGCACTAAATGATATTATACTATTCTATTAGGTTACAAATACAAATCTTTCCATAATTCTTATAATAGAAATAATACTGCAAGTATTCATCCCGGTTCAATATGTGATGCCGGATTTATAACCGATTGGATTTGAGCGAATTCATTTACTTACAACAGTAGAGAAATTAAAGGAAGTAACTAAGGACATAACGAATACAAACCGGTTATTCGCTCGAATTCCACTCAGAGTCTGTATTGTAGCCTTTACACGATGTTACTTTACCATTATGTGTCTCTCAACCCTCTTTCACAATGGACGTAAGCTTAAGGTACATGGATCTTATGAAAGTTAGAATTTGCGAAATAACCAGTAAGAAGTGTATTTTCTTCGCCTTCACACAGTGTACTACGCCTACACAACAATGCTTTCAAAATGTGCATTTTAAGCTAAATTTATCTTGAAAAAGACAGGCCATCCAGTTCCATAGCAGTAGGACTCGCATTAATACAGAAAACAATTATTTGGTTAGAATCACAAAACAGCAAGGATTTCTATTCACAAAAGTTAATCACGAATTAAAGCACAAATACTATAATATTACGTGCCGTATAGGATTACTTGTTTCTGGTTGTTGGATCGATGTGTTTTTATAAAACGGTTAACACAATTGAAAAATGCGATACGTGCAATCATTTCGTATTATACTGTTATACTCCCGCGTCCGTGTTCAGCGCCACTACTACAGTTGGCAACACTGATACGATTCACGTTCACAATATTGCACAATAATAATATTATGACATAATTACGTATCAAATCATATCACGTACCAAATACGTTAACAATGATACAAGTTGCACCTTAAAAAGATAAAAAGTACTCACTTAAAACACTCCTTGCAGTTCAATCTCAGGGCTCTTGTTGGGGTGGGTTGCGTCACGCCCCTGCTGATGCAAATTTATTCGTCTTCCTCTTTCGGTTGTAGGGGAGCGGCAAGGATACAGGTAGAGGCACCGATAGAAGGTAGAGATAAAAGGAAACCTACATCCTGAAAAGAGAAAAGACAAAAAACACGACACAGGCCAACGTTACCGTTCGACGTCTCTTGGTTAATAATACTCATGTCCTGTAGTGTCGCAAACCGCGCACTTTCCCATTACTCCGCGCCTGCGCATTCTTTTGCGCAAACGCAACGTAAATGAACAAGTCTATTTTAAAATAGTGGCGGGAATTCACTCACATATTTATACTTAATCTAAATATGATACATAGCCGATTTTCGACATGTAACAATACAACAGTATAAGAAATACCATATTAAGTAGCAAAGTTTGAACTTTATTGGTTTGTTCAAAAAACTAACGTTTTGCAGAGATCGCTACGTTATCCACGCAATTTTCTCTAATATAAAACATTATTTAGACAACTATACTAAAATTGACGAATTATTATTGTTTTATGATTGTTTTATAAAGCTTGTCGTAAATGTTCAGATTGCAGGATTTTTTAATATAAAGAAGTCAGGTGGTTTATTGTCTCCGCCTTTGCTAATTCACTATATTAAATGATGGGTTTTGTTAAATGGCGTAACTCTTATAAATTCCATAGTCTAAGGTGTAAGCTTTAAGTTCATTTGAACTATTGATAGCGGCGTTGCCAAATTAAAATTATCGGAATTAAAATTATGTATTGTGGTGTATATTAAATGAAATCCACAATAAAATAAATCGTGGTAGATTTTTACTTTACCTATCGAAAATTCTTATGTAACTGTAACAAGCCTAGAGTAAGGTTAGGATGGAAATTGGCTTTTAGTAAAAGAAAACTCTTCAGACTTTTAGCTAACTGCGTGTTTGACCCTCGGTCGCATGAGATTGGGTCAGTGGATTTATTAAAGTTGGAAAAAACAAGACAATAGACGCCACCTAAATTTTTTATAAAGCAACTAACTAAATCAATTTGCTTAAAGGGAAAATTTGGAAACCTATTATCGCAAACCACTTTACATACAAAGTTTGATTGTCACATATATGTTACTTACATCTGGTCGTCTTCTTCACTGAACTAAAGATGACTAGGGCGACTCTGAAACATAAATACTACCAACATAGATACCCTATATATCTTACCAACCAGTATAAGCATGAAATCTTTGATTTAGTTTCAATTAGTTTCCACTGTATCGTGGTACACATTCGGGTAAGTTTAACCTTTTAAATGCCTAACAAATTTTGGAGAAATTCAATGATTACTGGGTAATAAATTGAAGTCAAAAATAACTCTATATTCTCTTTTAAATTCTAAGTGTACTTAATAAAAAAATTAAATTCGTATGAATGTAGTTTCTTGAATTAGATATTTAACTTTTGGACATTATTTTTCATAATAAATAGTCTGGGGTAGCGCTACTAAGACTTCCTTGAATATCATTTTAAATAGAAAAGATAAAATATTGTTGGTATACATTTTAAATAGGAAATTTAGAGTTATTATTCAATTTACAGAAAACATTTATAAAGACATGAAATTATAATACATAAACTAAAATTGTATTGCCATTTGAAAAATAATGTAAATGTCCATGGAAATGTAGTTGTCTTAAAATTCAAAGATATTTTTCTAGATCAAATGACTTCGATGTAATGATTTTCAGTAGATTAACACCAAACCAGGCGTTGTCTAATAACCTGGTTTAAGTACAAAAGGCAAGCTATAGTTAAATACTGAAGAACAAGGTAATGATAAAAAATTAGGCAACATTTTGGCTTTACCAAAAAGCAATTCTTATTTAAACAATTTGTTGAATTGATATTTTATGAGTTAGCAATATTTTATGCATAACGAAATGAACGAATGATTTAAATATTTTCAACGCGACATTATAAAATTTGAACAAATTTATTAGATACAGAACAGAAAATATTTAAATAAAAATTACAGTGCAATTAATGACTCCATATTTTCATATACTTCCCATACATTTTAGATTTAAGTTGAATGTAAAAGAATTGTAAATAGCAAATAATTTGTTAAATATAACTGGAATTATAGGATTTTTAGAAAGTTAAAATTTTATGTTTCTGTGATATTGAATAAAATGCATAGTTAAAAGCTAAAACCGCGTGCCATACAAATGAATGTTTATTGGTATGTGATAACAAATAGTTTTGTATGCGGAATAGCAACACAAATTGCTTGGAAACGAACGTTTTAGTGTAACCCCATAAATGTACTTGTAAATAATACTTTTGTGATGTGGTATAATCACACAAAATGCATACGAATGGGCGTTCGTTAGTATGCTACCTCAAATGTATCCGTAAATTACTTTTATATAATGTTGAATAATCGCTCAAGTCGCAAACGCATGGACGTTTATTAGTATGCGACCGACAATATGTTTGTAAATTACTTTTATGTCTTGTGGAATTGTCATACAAATTGCAAACGTCGTTCATTAGTGTGCGACCGAAAATGAGTTTGAAACTTACTCTTTTGTGATGTGGTGTAATCACACAAATTGCATGAGAATGAATGTTTGTCAATATGCGACCGAAAATGTTTTTGTAAATTACTCTTACTTGATGTGGTATAATCGCACAAGTTGCATGCAATTGGGCGTTCATTAGTATGTGATCGAAAATGTGCCTGTAAATGACATTTTGGTGATGCGGTATAATTACACAAATTGCATGCGAATGGACGTTCGTTAGTATGGAACCGAATATGTCTTTTCAAATCGCTTTTGTGTAATGCGGCATAATTACACAAATTGCAGGCGAACGGACGCTCGTTAGTATGCGACCGACAATGTTGTTTTAAATTATTCCTTTGTGATGCGGTGTAAGTACACAAATTGCATGCGAATAGACGTTCGTTAGTATGCAACCAAATATGCCTTTTTATATCGCTTTTTTGTAATGCGGTATAATTACACAAATTGCAAACGAATGGGCGTTCGTTAGTATGCGACCGAAAATGTTTTTGTAAATTACTTTTTTGTGATGTGGTATAATCACAAAAACTGCAAGCGAATGGACGTTCGTTAGTATGCGACCGAAAATGTTTTTCTAAATAACTTTTATGTGTTGCGGTATAATCACACGAATCGCACTCGAAAAGGCGTTTGCTAGTGTGCGACCAAAAATGTGTTTGTAAATTATCCTTTCGTGATGCGGTATAATCACATAAACTGCAAGCGAATGGGCGTTCGTTAGTATGCGACCGAAAATGTATTTGTAAATGACTTTTTTGTGATGTGGTATAATCACAAAAACTGCAAGCGAATGGACGTTCGTTAGTATGTGACCGACAATGTGTTTGCAAATTACTTTTATGTCTTGTGGAATTGTCATACAAATTGCAAACGTCGTTCGTTAGTATGCGACCGAAAATGTGTTTGCAACTTACTCTTTTGTGATGTGGTGTAATCACACAAATTGCATGAGAACGAATGTTTCTTAATATGCGACCGAAAATGTTTTTGTAAATTATTTTTACTTGATGTGGTATAATCGCACAAGTTGCATGCAATTGGGCGTTCATTAGTATGTGATCGAAAATGTGCCTGTAAATGACATTTTTGTGATGCGGTATAATTACACAAATTGCATGCGAATGGACGTTCGTTAGTATGGATCCAAATATGTCTTTTTAAATCGCTTTTGTGTAATGCGGCATAATTACACAAATTGCAAGCGAACGGACGCTCGTTAGTGTGCGACCGACAATGTTGTTTTAAATTACTCCTTTGTGATGCGGTGTAATTACACAAATTGCATGCGAATGGACGTTCGTTAATATGCAACCAAATATGTCTTTTTAAATAATTTTTTTGTAATGCGGTATAATTACACAAATTGCAAGCGAATGGGCGTTCGTTAGTATGCGACCGAAAATGTTTTTGTAAATTACTTTTTTGTGATGTGGTATAATCACAAAAACTGCAAGCGAATGGACGTTCGTTAGTATGCGACCGAAAATGGTTTTTTAAGTAACTTTTATGTGTTGCGGTATAATCACACAAATCGCACGCGAAAAGGCGTTTGCTAGTGTGCGACCAAAAATGTGTTTGTAAATTATCCTTTCGTGATGCGGTATAATCACATAAACTGCAAGCGAATGGGCGTTCGTTGGTATGCGACCGAAAATGTTCTTGTAAACGACTTTTTTGTGATGCGGTATAATTACACAAACTGCAAGCGAATGGACGTTCCTTAGTATGCGACCGAAAATGTATTTGTAAATAACTTTTTTGTGATGTGGTATAATCACAAAAACTGCAAGCGAATGGACGTTCGTTAGTATGCGACCGAAAATGTTTTTCTAAATAACTTTTATGTGTTGCGGTATAATCACACAAATCGCACGCGAAAGGGCGTTTGCTAGTGTGCGACCAAAAATGTGTTTGTAAATTATCTTTTCGTGATGCGGTATAATCACACAAACTGCAAGCGAATGGGCGTTCGTTGGTATGCGACCGAAAATGTTTTTGTAAACGACTTTTTTGTGATGCGGTATAATTACACAAACTGCAAGCGAATGGGCGTTCGTTAGTATGCGACCGAAGATGTGTTTGTAGATTACCCTTTTGTGATGTGCTGTAATCGCACAAATTGCATGCGAATGACCTTTCGTTTATGTGTCCCTGCATCACTTGCCGTATCCTGACAATTGTTAAGCTTTATTAACTAAATATCAATTATTAATACAAATGTCCTTTGTTTCAAATTACGTTTAATAGCAATTATGAGAATCCTCACGTGAGAGGTGGTGCTGAAGATTCTATTTTAGGGGAATTTGAAGTGCGTTTTCGAGCAATTGTTAAAATCGTTTAAACCTCGGGCAATTTATACATCTGGTTTATAATACTATGCTGCCTTTATATCTTAAATCTTGATCTATAGTATGAGGCGTCGTTTGTGTCTATAATAAATACTGAAATATATCTATTTTTTCTAATATGTATGTAAAATATATATATATATATATATATATATATATATATATAATGCTGTGAAACCTACAAAAAGCCTCACCAGAGTAAAAAAAAATATTCGAGCCTCTCAAACTGGGCACCAAGATTTGCTGTGATTCTCGCCCTGTTGAATCTCTTCTAATAGTCGCCTTTTTACTCTTTCCGCCTCGGCTGCTCACCTAGTTAAAACTTTCATCCTCATTCATAAAAAAAAAACCCATTCCTACCACAAACATCAACGTTAACTCTATTTACATCAATATTCACAATACATTAAAATTTCAAAATTAACTTTCAGCATAAATTTCAGTATCATAAAATTTCAAGTTTAAATTTGTCATCAGTTTTAATTTGCATCCAGAATTAAACTCCTGGTAGGATGCATACTAATTAAGTTACAATATGTGCAGACCTAAGTCTGAATAAAAGGGAGCATCTTCCACCCCTTTACGTTAATTAAACAGGTTAGTCTAATTGAGCTCAAAGACAGACCCAAATTTTCATCATAATCAAAACATAAACTGCTAAATACTCCTTTCTACTTAAACAAGAAAATTTTACCTTAAAATTAAAAGTTGTTGTTCATACAAATTCACCACTGTCCATTTTTTTATCAAATAAATTATAAAGATATCCAACACACACCAAAACATCAAAGTTCGAACAAAATTGTATAATTTACCTGAATGTTACTGCACTCGTGACTTCAATGTACATCGTCCTTGCTAATTTCACCATTCCAACTGGGTTATGTTTACGTCCTCAGATTCCTGGTCGCCTTTTAAAATTCATCTACAACACCATTCGTTTAAAAAGTTTCAGGGCTTCTCAGGAACGCATCTATGTATATCTAAATCTTGTTTGTGGATCCAATCACGTTTACTAATAACATTTGATTATTAACACCCCCCAAAAATAGCACTGAAATTCATAATTCTTTCACGCTATACCCAAAACTGCCTACTTTTGTTTATTCATTTATCGTTACTAATTTGGATAATTGGTACAGTAATACTCGCAAATATAACTAGACTTTATTACCTTGTACCTTCTTTTCTAAGTGCACTAATGCATAATAACTTGTATCGTAGCACGTATTCTGCTTGAAGTATGGTATAACAGCAAAAATAAAGAGCAAAACTGTTTAAAGTATTGAATAAAAATCGAAAATCTAAGAGAGCGAAACTCCTATAAACACGGGTTTATATAATAGCTCGCCTGCACGTCGGTTTTGTCTCGCGACGGCCAGTTTTTAGAATTTCGCATTCACTGTTCCCTTTTCGACAGCTCGGCACGCGATTCTACAAAATTTGCACTCGCGCCAGTTGAAAATCTAAGAAAATCTCACACGGCTCGCAAACACGTTCGAAAACAACTAATTAATTTTGTATAGATATCGTTACGTTTACACCTCTCATATCTGCATCTA
This sequence comes from Platerodrilus igneus, assembly GCA_036346225.1. NCBI lineage: Eukaryota > Metazoa > Arthropoda > Insecta > Coleoptera > Lycidae > Platerodrilus > Platerodrilus igneus. The sequence continues at coordinate 47,451 of JARFIW010000125.1, forward strand.
ATTTCCACCAATCGCAAACCCAGTGACGTTGCTCAAATCACGTCTTCTATTATCCGTGTCTCGGCTTTGCGCGTTTCATCCATCTCTTTCTACCCTTATCTGAGTGGTACAAATCGATATTTTTTATTATGGGCTATTTCAATCCACGTGGATTCGCGACGTGACTTACTTGAGTTAAATAACCCCGTATCTAGCCTTCCCGTTAATATAAGCTACGGTTTATCCAACCGTTTGCAAAATACGCAAAATTTTCATGTTTATCTATTCAAATTTAATAGAACTTTGATATTTAAAAATACGCAGGTGTTCAATCGTAATACTTCTACGATTTGGATATTCTACGTATTTTAACCTTCTTGATAGATTTGTATGCTAGCATCGCGTTTCATATTTGGTATTATCGGGTTTTTGAAAGCTTTTATGCATATTATGTATTACTGATGGTTCAATTAACTCCAATTAAAATAATAATAAATGGCATTGACTTCTACCCTTTAATTTTTAGCGAATACTAACCAAATATCAATCATTATCTGTACACTCCGTTTAACACCCGTTACCCAAAAATTGAATCAATTAATATAAATTTTGCAAGTAATTTGGAACAATTAAATTACATACAAGTTGAGCATTTTAATTCTGCTTCTTTTTATAGAAAGCGTCTAGTGAATAATTTAAATCCCTTATTTTTAATGAAACGAATAAATTTTTATGCTCCACGGTTTTGATAACGCGTATTATCCAATAAAATTCTATACAAACCCTACATTCTAATTGAATGATTTAAATCTTTACACTAGGCATTTTAATTACGCGTACTTTTTCCCAAAGCTTCCTTATACACGGTGATTAAAATTACTTGATGTCGTTAATTAATTTTCAACCCTGGTCTAAATTTGAGTAATATATATATATATATATATATATATATATATATATATATATATATTTCAAAAATATATAATATTGAATTAAGTAACAATGAAATATATATATAATTTTGCATTGGACTACCGCCCGATAGGGGCGCTATTTTTATTCCGAACGCGTGCGTCTATTGGATACCGCACGTTTTCAGAGTTAAGCACTTTCTCGCTCTGGTCAGTACTTGGGTGGGTGGACAGGTGGACACTGTTTTTTTTTTTAGGAGCGTAGATATACATATAGCAGTTGCAAAACCGTGTAGTATATCTCGACATGGGCATAAATAATTATTTAACAATCTCGTGCACGAGTTCAATGCAAGTTTCGGTGCTGCATATGGTTTTCGCTTGACCTGCATTTTATTTATTATACCTGTTGATGGTTGCAAGACGCCGACACAAAGGAGGGTTACTTACAATCGCAGAAGAGAGTGCTTGCTATTATGTAATGATTATACGATTATTTCCTCGCCTTTCAGTCCACTTCTCGGCTGTCGTTTATTAAATATTTGAGTAATTTTAAGAAAACACGAAGTTCGAATATTCGCTATGTGCATTCGCATAAGTAGTTTACATACCCGGAACGCGACATTTAATAAAGACAAAAACCATACCATGTTGAAGAGCACGGGTTCTGGTCCCATTACCGAAGTTATGCAACGTTGGGCGCGGTCAGGACTTGGATGGGTGACCGCTTGGGAACACCGTGTGTCAGTGTTTTTTTTCTTTTTACGCAGGAATATCGTAGTTTTCCCTAACTGTAATTTTTATTAAACTACACAACCCCAATTTTATATGGAACTGCTGCAGCGCTATTTTTTCAGGTATTAAGAGCTCCGAGAGGTCGTAGGACAAATTCGCGACTTTACACAATCCCGTACACGATGCTGTGTATAAAGTCGCGAATTTGTCCTACGACCTCTCGGAGCTCTTAATACCTGAAAAAAAGTGCTGCAGCAGTTCGATAGGTTGTGTAGTTTAATAAAAGTTATAAAAGCCAAGGAAAACCACGATATTCCAGCGTAAAAAAAAGTACAACCACACGCGGTGTTTTCCCAAGCGGTCACCCACCCAAGTACTAACCGCGCTCAACGTTGCTTAACTGCGGTAATCTGACGAGAAGCTGTGCTTTTCAACATGCTATCGTCGTTGTCTATACTTAATGTCGCGTTCCGGGTATGTAAAGTGCTTATGAGAATGCATCTAGCAAATGTTCAAACTCCGCGTTTTCTTAAAATTACTCAAAAATTTAATAAACGACAGCCCAAAAGTAGACTGAAAGATGAGCAATTAGTCGTATAATCATTACATAATAGCAAGCAATCTCTTCTGCGAATGTAAGTAACTCTCCTTTGTGTCGACGTCTTGCAACCATCAACAGGTATAATAAATAAAATGTATGTCAAGCGAAAATCACATGCAGCACCGAAATTTGCATTGAACTCGTGTACAGCATTGTTAAATAATTATTTATGTGCATGTCGAGATGTGCTACACGGTCCTGCAACTGCTATATGTATATGTACGCTCCTAAAAAAAACAGTGTCCACCCACCCAAGTACTGACCAGAGCGAGGGTGCTTAACTCTGAAAACGTGCGATCTCTAATAGACGCACGCGTTCAGAATAAGAACAGCGCCCCTATCGTGCGGTAGTCCAATGCAAAATTATATATATTTTTTAAATATATATATTTTTTAAATATATATATATTATACTGTGATATTTTTTTTCAACTCAAAATATATTATTTTGTCCTCAACTAGCTCAGGGTAAGAGTGAATCTCAGGAACCAAAATGTTTATCGACAAAAGTTCTATTTACACATTAATAATTACTCTATTTAACCAATACAATCATAATTATTTTGAGATTACATAATTCCTTTTCAACTAATCTAGTCACAAACCGTAACACTGCCTACATACAATTTGATAATCTATCTATAGGATCTATAATACAATAATTGCACTTAATTTCCCCTGCTTTACTTATAACTATTAATATAACTCCTGTAAAGAAGAATGCATTCCCCTACTAAAGATAGTCCTAAAGAGCAAGCAAACCCCGCTAAACCTTTTTTTTTACGAATTTCAACTTATAATTAATTTTTTACCTGCACCCACCGTTCGTATGCCAAAACCCAAATGTTCTGTCTTGCACTATCTTTGCCTTCTTTACAGAGTGCAATATTATTCAATTCTTCGACACCGTAGGTGTAGAATTGCTTCTCCTTTTACTCACTGTACCCCAACCTAAAAATATCCCTAAAACAGAAACAGGAAGCTCATTCTAAGCGCTTCAGAGACGTCTGTGCAAAACACTTGCAGCTCCGACAGACTTATAACAGGTAGATATTTGGTCTATTAACTTAACCCTACTTCCGAATACTCAAATCTTCCTATTTGAATGCGGGTTTGTGTTGATGCTACTACAGCACCTCGTGATTGATAAAGATCCGGGTCTCCAAATTAAATTTTGTATACCCTCAACTATACATTGTTGCGAGCTGCTATTAGGCAACCCATCAAACTCACAAGCGTTGTAGGGTCGGCATAGTCTCTAGGATACGAGAATCCTTATAGCAATCAAACGCACAAAACGCCGCTTATTCTCAATGGACCGGGAAGCTTCTAGTAAGTACCAGAGGATGAATCATATCTTTAACTCAGAGTATATATAAGGCCGCTAAGAAATGCAGGAGTCAGTCTATACTAGAATGTCTAATATAAATTATAACGTTGTAAAGTAATAGTAGTTTGAGCTTTTAGAAGTATACATAAATGTTATATGCTGTGTCTAATGTACATGCAGCTTGTAGTATACATAGATAAACAAAGTGTATAAACAAATAGTTGTGTTAGTGTCGTTAATGGACCTATGGTAAAGAAGTTAGTTTAAAAGATATTAGTGCTTGTAAATTCATTAGTGTAATAGTGCTTCATTGTTAAGTGTCCTGAAAACATCTATAAATAAGGCATATACTGTTAATTAGACTTGTGAACCGTGAGTAATAAAGACGTTTGTTATTACTTGTTTTTAAGTTAAAGAAACGCGGTAGCAGTAGCTCGTTTCAATACCATTGATAGACGACTATGTATTTCAAGCTCTCCTTCCTAGATCCCTAATACATTAAACTTGAGTAATTAATTGTACATTCACAGTTTTCACTTACCACCATGTGAGTTAATTGCAACCTCTTTTATTTATTTTAAATAAGCAACACAGCTAAAATATTATTTTAGTCACTTTTCAATTGGCCTACTAAAGTCCAACAAGTACATCCAATCTGACGGTGGAATAAAACGAATGCAATATTTTACGATTAATACTGCTCAAGTAACTTTTGAGCGTCCATATTTTTCCAGTATCAGCCAAGAGAGCCCTGAACAACGAACGTTCTACAACCCAAGCCTTTTTGACATCCACTCAAAAGCAGATGCACACCCGGCAATCTAACACAAAACAATTACAATGGTAATGTCATGGTAGCAGATAAGACAGTAAGTGCTAATATTAGTTTATTTACACGCTGTATATCGCACAATAGTTGGACCTTTGAGCCGGATCAACTTATGTACGATATACAACGTGTAAATAAACTAATATTAGCACTTACTGTCTTATCTGCTACCATGACATTACCATAGGTCATGAACCATTCCAAAATGTTTATAGCGGACTGTATAATGATGGATTGATGATTGTGCAATGCTTTGTTTCACACACGCACTATGAAAACACCGCATACGCGCTTCCGTTGAATACGGATGCATTTGCGGCTTGAACCAAAAGTCTTGAACAACACTCTCGTGACTGTCACTGTTCCATACCGCACCTTGCGCTATATAGGGATTGAAGGATGCAGGTAGTGGAAATACGGAATGCCAAAGGGTTAACGGTAAAAGCAGCTTTAAAACGCCTTAACAGGCATATGACCTAAAATTTAAACGTCAATATTTAATATTTGGCTTTAAAATTATTGGCAACGTCGTAAATTGCTATTATTCAAGCCAAAACTATAACATAAATATTGTACAGTATTAAGTTGATAAACATCTACACAAATGGTTAGTATTTGTGTCACGTCGCGGATGACGAGGTCTATTTAGAATTCGCGAGCACTATATGTAAAACGTATGTAAGACGTACAATATCCAATAGGGTGATTATTATTGTGGAAGCAAACACTACTTCATTTACACTATCAACGTAGCAGGTGAGTGATTTTAGTGTATTTTATATAATTAAATAATTTAACGTTAATTTTCATTAAACCGTGGATTTGTGCATTTTTCTTAAAACAGTGTTTGTGGTGTTTATAAAAAGAGATACTTTTTTTCGAATATGAAATATATAATTGCGCTTGTCATCGTCTATTTAAATTTCAGATTATTTTGTTGGTAGGATCATGATAGATAAGAAGAAATTTATTATTAAAAAACTATTGTCAATAGAATCGCGCATTTATTAATTTATAAACAAATCTTTTTATACTTAATTTTATTTGATATAATTGAGGATTATCAATAAAATAACAATAATAATAAAAACAGAAGAAAGATAAGTGGTATACTGCCCTATTAAGCACAGAAGGGGTAACCGACATTTAGTCATGTTTTTGTGAATCTTTTTGTTTGTAGAACCTGTTGCGTAATTCCTGTCGTTCCCCTACGGGTGCAGTAAGAGGAAGAACGGATCGTAATTTGATTCAACATGGGTAACTGAACCTAACCTGCAAAACCATCGTAGGACCATGAGACGAATTCACGAGATGCCGACGTGTAAGTATTTGTTTTATTAAAATTGTGCTTGCAAATTGACTTAAAAAGCGGTTGCATCACTTTTAAAACGTATGCGGTATAAGTTACAATTGGCGAGATTTATATCGCGAGTATAACAATTGCGCAGTGTAACGAAGAAATATAATTATAGGTATGTACAATGCGTTTGTGTTATAAATTAAGTACCACTTATTGATGATAGTATCGCCCATGAAGTAATTAGGGGAGTTGGGACCGTTACAGAAGAATGTGCCACCACCATTTTTACAAAATGCCAATAGTATAAGTTTGTAAACCTAAAAATAAAGCAACTTCTAAAATGATAAGGGAAACGTTAGAAATTACCAGACTAAAAGAAGCAGGCAGAGAAAGGCGAAAGAAAAAATGCAATCATTGAATAAATTAATTGAAAATGTTAAAAGTTAATAAGGAATATATCATACAATGGAAAAAAGAAGCGAACCCGATATCCCAAATAAAAAAGAAACTATGCTTTTTACCAGGGAAATGCTTTGTTACCAGCTTGTTGCCTCACGATTTGGTCTAAGTAGACAACACGCAAGCAGTAACCCCTTCTAAGACAAAGAAGAAGGTTAAACCAATAAAAGCCTGTATTATCCACTTGGGATAACCATAAGAATATGATTTATTCGACGGCTAATGGCAACTTCTGTATTACGACTCTAGTTTAGACACTGTCAGTTAGCTTAACCTTCACTTGCACCTCGGGATAAATTATTTATTCTCCACATTAAAGTTTTCAATAGCAAAAAATGGCGTACATTAATTCAAATAATTTATTATTTGAAAGTGATTCGGATACTGATGATGATGATATTCTAGAAGATTTATATGTTCAAACACACAAGGCAAAAAAATTAGACAAAGAATTAATAATTTTAAGGAATGGGACGAAGGAGAATTTTTTATGAGATTCAGAATAACAAAACCAACCGCTCTAATAATTTTAGATTTGATACATGAACAACTGTTACCCATACATATTACACGTGACAATTGAAGAATCGTTAGTGTAAACCAGCTAGTCTTTTCTGATAGGTACTGAGGTCGGCGAGGCCAATACTACCCAGCTAATGTTGAAGAGGGGGGACACCAGGAAGATGACCTGCATTTTGATTACCAATGTTCCTCCCCGCACGGACATAAAGTGTTAATAATATTCAACAAAGCTCGATCACACGCGCCCACATACATGCATTAACAGTTTCAAGCCCGTATTACAAAATATTTCACAAAGGCTAACCGACTTCCTATTATTTACAAAAAGTTACACTACAAGTACATTGATAAGATGACATGAATTGCTGAAATGAACTTATGGTATGATTGCGTATGGTTTAAAGGCGCTTATTATTAAATAGACTAACTCCAACATAGTCATGAATGCAAACGCGAAGGCACGAGATGGTCGGTCATACCAGAGGTTCAATTTAATTACATCACAACAATTATAACAAACGTTACATACTAGTTAATTATATAGAAACATCGGCTAGATAATAGGATAAACAAAACAACAACATATAATTAAGTTTAAACCAAGATATGAGGGGTGCAATTGAATATGTAGATAATATGCTGAAACAAAACAATTTCACATAATAAAAATGTCATATGAATCACAAATATCAAACATTATAAAATATGTTGGCAGCACATACCTACCCAAAATTCTACTGCATAAATACAAGCTCAGATTCAGGCGCTAACTCTTTATATAAATGCATGTCGTTAAAAATTATTCATTATGAATGCATCGGTTAAACCGGCTGTTAAAAATTAAACACATCGTGGCATTACAAATTATAAAAAAAAATATATACACAATTGTGTATATCTCGATTAGTATCCTTAAACCAAAACAAATATAACATAGAAATATAGTACTGGTCGTATATAAACTTGCCTAATAACTTGATTCAATATCTCTAAGGCGCGATGTTGATACCTTTCATAAATTGCTCGTAAAATCACAATACGAGTACATTTACTATTGATTCTGCAATAAGTGCAATGCAATGGAAGTTCGAACTCTGTATTAAATACTAAATAAACATTAATTCAAATAAACAAATATTAGTTTTACTCTGATTTAGACACTAAATGAACAATTCAGATAGATAAATATTAGTTTTCGGTTGTTAAACCAAACCACACTCATTTATACATGAAAACGTTCAATAAAATCGTAAATTTACCTAAAATTACATATAAAACATCACAGGTAAAAAAACCGGCAAGACATCGTTGTATACATCAATCTCAAAAAAGCAACAGGTAATCATAAAAATTTTCTCTTCAATAGTTAAATAACTAACGATTTTACAATAAGTACTAACATCGCATTCAAAACAACGCTGGAATTAAAAGATATAATCAGATTACCTTGAATAACCACTACATTATAAACTTATCAAACATTACTGAAGTGTTCCGTAGTGTTTCTAAGTCGTTTTCTCATTGGTTGATAATTATTAAAAATATTATAGAGTACATTTCAATATTTGAAGTTATTTGTTGGAATAGCTCAGTAACCACTTGCAAATTTCTGAACGCATTCTAGGATATCAGAATTTGGAGTAGAAGGGGCGCATGCGTATGAGTGAGCCAGCTAGTCAACAGGTTTGAAAAGCACTTTGTCTTGAGATTTAAAAATGGAAGGTCGGAAAAGTTTTTCCTTGGCGGTTAATTAAAGGTATTGTTTTATAAGTTTATATTGTAGTGGTTATTTAAGGTAATCTGATTACATCTTGTAGTTCCGGCCTTATTTTGAATGTGAAGTTGGTATTTATTGTAAAACCGTTAGTTATTTCATCATTGAGGGAAATATTTGTGTTACCTGTTGCTTTTGGTTTAGAATTTGATGCCGGTTGTTTTATGTATAGATGAGAGTTGTTTGGTTTAACAACTGAAAACTAATATATATTTATTCGTTTAAATTTTTTATTTTAATATCTAGATCAAGGTAAAACTAGTATTTATTTATTTGAAATAATGTTGATTTTGTATTTAATGCAGAGCTGTAACTACCATTGCGTTGCACTTATTGCAGAATAAATAGCAGAGGTACCATTACCGTAATTTTACGACAATTAATGGTAAACACTGACATCATATTGAATCAAATTGTTAGGCAGGTTTGAATATGAACATCATTATATTTCTATGTTTTATTTGTTTTGGTTTTAAGATAGTAATTGAATTTAACCACAACGATGTTGTGTATAATTTTTGTTTGTAATTTGTAATGCCACGATATGTTTAATTTTTAAAAAGTATATTTTAAACGATACAATCATAATGAATAATTTCTCACGTGTACTTACTTAGGGTGAAGAGCTGTAAATGTATTTATACGATATTGTTTCTTGTTGTGGAATAGTTACAAAAAATTCCATGCAAATAAGCGCTTGTTGAGTGACGATTCGTGTGGAGTTAGATGTCAAATAATCAAAGAATGGAAACAAGTACGTGCTTGTTGCAGAATGACTGTTTACACCTTTGTAAACGACGTTAACCTAAGACAGTATTAAACCATTAACTGTTTGCGAATGGATGTTTATTAGTATGAGTTCGTAAATTTTTTTAATTCTCTTTTTGTGCTTTAGAGTAATCATACAAATTGCATAGAAATGGATGTTGGTTAAGTATGTACTAGTATGTCTGTTAAATCACTTCTTCAAGATGCGCAATAAATACACAAATTGCACTCAAATAGACGTTCGTTAATATGCGTACGTATTTCCAAAAATACCTTGCATTTTGGTGGGCGGTATGCTCCGTCTGTATTTATAGTTAATCAGTCAGTAATGCGCATGGGATTAAAATACTCACAGTAACGTATAACTCCCGCGGGTGCTTTAGATTAAACTAATTTTATTAAAGAATTCTTGGTTGTGTATGTATTACCCATCCCTATTAAATATTACATTTTTCTAAAAACATGTTTTGTGTCCTGTTTTCATACTTATTGTCTAACATGAGCCAAATAGGCTAAGAAACAAGTGTCTCAATTTGCCTAAATTACGAAGGTAACATAAGATACTAAGAAAAAAATTAAAAACTGTTTTGAATTACATAAACATATAAGAAACTATCTTCTCCATAGATCCAAAATATTTCAGTGATTTCAGCGATTCACACAGGCCAAAAACAATAAACCAAGAAATATTTTTGGTTTAATAATAAGTCTCCTTCAGATCCCATTCTCTAGTACGATTTGGAAAAACTTACCTGATTTTAATATTTATATATTGCACAACTTGTGGTAAATACTTAAGAAAAAATAATTGCACAACTTTCTAGAATACGTGTAGTGTGCGTGCATTGCGTTGCTAATTGCTCCCGATAGGTTCGTGAGTAGGTTTTCCTTTGTACTGCGGTTCGTTTTGGTAAGCATCGCCATGGATCAATGTAGTAAGCGTAAGACAACGGATCCCAAGGTCCCGGGTTCAAATCCCGACACGGTCGACTGCTTGAAAAATGACAGGTAAGCATTTTTCATAAAAATTACGCCCTCGTTCGGATGAGAGGTTAAATGGAGGTCCCGTGTGTGAATGTTGTCACGCACGTTAAAGATCCCTACCTTGCCTGGAACGGCAAGGGTTCGGCAAAATTCTAAATTTCCAGGCAACAAAAAACTCGCCTCCTGGCCAATGTAGTACCTACTGGTGGAGCATTGGAAAAGTAAATGAACGGTTCGTTTTGGTATCTAACGGATGTTTACACTTTAGATTGTCAAATTATAACGTTCAAGAAAACGTCGTTAGGTTGTTACATACCAAAATTGGCATTGTACATTTTTAAATTTGTGAGTGAATTCCCGCCACTATTTTAAAATAGACTTGTTCATTTCCGCCATCTCGGACAGTTGCGTTTGCGAAAAAGAATTCGCAGGCGCGGAAGGCCGTAAGTGCGCGGTTTTGCGACACGACGGATTATTAGCCGCGAATCGTCGAACGGTAACGTTTACCTGTGTCGTGCTGCTGTCTTTTTTTTTAAGATGTAGGTTCCAGTATCTTATTTTACCTTCTATCGTACCTCTACCTTTATTCCTTCGCTCTACCTATGGACGACAAAGGAGGAGGGACGAATAAATTTGGTTCAACCATGGTGTGACGCAACCCACCCAGAAACAAGGAGATGCCCTGACATTAACTGCAAGGCGTGTTTTAAGTGAGTACTCCGCTTTATTTACATTTTAAAGTGCAAATTGTGACATTGTAAAGGTGTTTGGTATGTGATACAATTTGACACGTAATTATGTCATTATTGTGCGATATTGTGAAACGTGGATCGTACCAGTGTTGCCAACTGTAGCAGTGGCTCTGAATACGTACGCGGGGAATATAACAAGGTGTTAAATCATCTGCATTTGATTCTCTTTCCAAAGAAATTTGCTCTTCTGCTGCATTATGGTTCATGTCATTGATATCTTAATTACAATCCCCCAACATCAAACTTCTCGTTAGCAACCACCTCATTACCTAATTGCATGAACGTTCAGTTTATTTTGCATAGAAGTATGTCATTGCTAACGGTAGTTTTCCTAGTCTCACTACATCCATTATCAACGGTCATTGCGAAACTAATTTGTTGAAGAAGTATGGAGAAGAATAATAGAATTTTTAAAGAACTACACGTCCATAAATATAGGCACTTCAGGGGTTTTACCGTTAATTCTTGGGACAAACACGCACTATTCCGAAACTACACCTAACATTTAAGAGTATCATTTAACAGAGCCCATTTTATAAAAGTAATAAACATCTGGCGTAATTTTATAGACAAAAATATTAAAAAAAAAGTCTGACAAGGAAAAACTGACGGCGCCGGTAATGAAGGGCTAATATATAAGCGTCTAAATGTATTTTCTGTTGAAGCATTATTACATACAAAACCTGCAAATGAACGTAGGTTACTATGAAATCGCACATTTGCTTTTAAATTATTCTTCTCTGATGCGAAATAATCCCATATTGCAAACATTTGAGATGTTGATTAATATGAGACTGCAGAACCAAGTTTGCAATACAGATTAAGCACACAAATGTATGTTTCTTAGTATGTGATAACAAACAGCTGTTTCTATGCGGAATAGCAACACAAATTACATGGGAACGAACGTTTTAGTATAACCCCATTACTATACTTGTAAATAATACTTTTGTGATGTTGTATAATCACACAAACTGTTCGTTAGTATGCGACCGAAAATGTGTTCGTAAATTAGTTTTATGTGATGTGGTATAATCACACGAACGGGCGTTCGCTAGTATGGGACCGAAAATGTCTTTGTAAATTACTTTTACGTGATGTGGTATAATTACACAAACTGCAAGCGAATGGGCGTTCGTTAGTATGCGACCGAAAATGTGTCTTTAAATTATTTTTATATGATGTGGTATAATCACACAAGCTGCAAGCGAATGGACGCTCACTAGTATGCGACCGAAAATGTTTTTGTAAATTACTTTTATGTGATGCGGTATAATCACACAAACTGCACGCGAATGGGCGTTCGTTAGTATGCGACCGAAAATGTATTAATAAACTACTTTTATGTGATGTAGCATAATTACACAAGCTGCATGCGAATGGGCGTTCGTTAGTATGTGCTCGAAAATGTATTTGTAAATTACCCTTTTGTGATGTGGTATAATTACACAAACTGCAAGCGAATGGACGTTCGCTAGTATGCGACCGAAAATGTATTTGTAAACAACTTTTTTGTGATGTGGTATAATCACACAAACTGCAAGCAAATGGGCGTTCGTTAGTATGCGACCGAAAATGTGTTTCTAAATTACTTTTATGTGATGTGGTATAATCACACAAACTGCACGCGAATGGGCGTTCGTTAGAATGCGACCGCAAATGTATTTGTAAACAACTATTTCGTGATGCGGTATAATCACATAAACTGCAAGCGAATGGGCGTTCGTTAGTATGCGACCGAAAATGTATTCGTAACTTACTTTTATGTGATGTGGTATAATCACACAAACCGCACGCGAATGCGCGTTCCTTAGTATGCGACCGAAAATGTATTAGTAAACTACTTTTTTGTGATGTTGTATAATCACACGAATTGCATGCGAATGGGCGTTCGTTAGTATGCAACCGAAAATGTCTTTGTAGACTACTTTTTTGTGATGCGGTATAATCACACAAACTGCACGCGAATGGGCGTTCGTTAGTATGCGACCAAAAATGTGTTCTTAAATTACTTTTATGTGATGTGGTATAATCACACAAACTGCATGCGAATGAACTTTCGTTTATGTGTGCCAGCATCACTTGCCGTATCCCGACAATTGTTAAGCTTTATTAACTAAATATCAAATATCAATACATATGTCATTTTCTTCAAATTAAGTTTGATAGTAATTCTGAGAATCTTTACGTGAGAGGTGGTGCTTAAGATTCTATTTTAGGGGAATTTGAAGTGGGTTTTTGAGCATTTGTTAAAATGTTTTAAACCTCCGGCAATTTATACCTGACATTATTGTGGAAAAAAACACTACTTCATTTACACTGACAACGTAGTAGGTGAGTAATTTTAGGGTATTTTATATAACTACATATAGAATTTGTAAATTATCTTACTCAATTTAACGTTAATTTTCAATATTCATTAGCTCGTTCAATGTGGATGACGCACATGCGTGTCATTTTATCCCTCCATTATATGTGGATGTCGTGCTTATCTTGCTAGTATCCGCTTATTTAGTGTTAGTAGTGATGGTACTCGAATCGATTTTTTGTACTCGAGTAACTCGTTCGTATTTTCTATTTGACTCAAGTTGAGTTCGAAATTGAACTCGAGTTAAAAAACCTAGAAATGGGACTCGAATCAATTTATTTACTCCAGTGACTCAAATATAAATTCCCTCTGATTTGAGTTGATACTAAAACCGTTGATTGAAGTATTCGATCAACGCTAAAATCAAGTCACAACGTGGTGAGTAACTACTATGTCGATTGGCAGCGCCGTGTCTTTTATTGCCTTATACGTATATAAAATTAAATATGGGATATCTTTTTTATTATGAAAAACGCTTTGATCTGTAATAAATAAATACACGTTCTCTTTGAATAGGCGCAGCCGCAGGTACTGAACGAAGTACTATCAATTCCATCACGTTTGAGTTCGGGACACCCCTTAAATTCTATACACTTTCTCACAGACTAAAATAATAATAATAACAATAACGTTCTGTATATAAAATATCGATAAAGGAAAAGGGAAAATTGTATCTTTCCGAGATATAATTCACTTTCATTCGAACTAAACCACAGAAAGAAGATCAATTGGAGCAACACGCTAAATTCAAGAACTTTGAGTGTTAAAAATTCGAGTTGAGTGGAAAACCCACACAACTTAACTTAAGAATTGAAAAAATCATTATGAATAGAGTTAAGAATAAGCAGACATCAGAGCTACAAGTTCCCGCAGCCATGTGAGGGGGAAGGGATATTATATAAACCCCGGGAACTCCAGTCGACGAAAGTTAATCCATCGATCAGATTTAGCATTGCAGTTCGTTAGATTACTCATTTTAGTACAATTAATTAATGTATTTCGATTAAAGTAATATTCAATTAATTTGTCGAAATTCAAGTCAATTCTGTATTACTTAAAATAAATTTGTTAAGAAGTTTGAAAATGGTTTCTTAAAAAGGCCGCTCCCAAGCCACGAACCTTAACTCGCGTAAAACCTATCTTAGCCGTGTTAATTTAAGCACTTTTGTGTTTATGTGCTTTTTTATCAGAAACTATGAAACAAATCTAAAATTTTACATGTGATAATGGAACCAATCTGATTAGGACTATTAAACTGGATATTAGGATAATTTAATTTAGTTTGTTGATTTTTTTATGTAAATAATAATATTTTCCCATATTTTTCCCTTGGTTATATTGTTACATGCTAAAAATCGGCTATGTATCATACTTAGATTACTTAGATTAAGTATATATATGAGTGAATTCCCGCCACTATTTTAAAATAAACTTATTCATTTCCGTTATTTCGGACAGTTCCGTCGGCGCAAAAGAATACGCAGACACGGAGTGATGGGTAAGTGCGCGGTTTGGACACGACAGGATATAATTAGCCAACGAGACGTCGAACGGTGACGTTTGCCTGTGTCGTCCTTTTGTCTTTTCTCTTTTAGGATGTAGGTTTTTCCTTATCTTGCCTTATCGTTCTTTACCTGATTGTTCCTTTGCCCTGCGAAGAAGAAGGAAGACGAGAAATTTGGTTTCAACGAGGGCATGACGTTACCAACACCAAACAATACCCAAACGAGATACCCTGAGATTGGACTGTAAGGAACCTTTGAAGTGAGTTCTCCGCTTTATTTATCTTTTTGAGTGCCAATTGTATCCTTGTAAACGTATTTGATACAATTTGACACGTAATTATGACGTAATATTATTATTATTGCGCAATATTGTGAACGTGGAGCGTATCAGTGTTGCCAACTGTAGTAGTGGCGCTGAACACGCGGCAACGGGGTTATAACAATATTTTGCTTTCAAAACTATATGACAAAATCAAGAAATCCTCATTCAGATTTACCTTTGTAAATAAGAATGAGGACATATATTGTAAACGATGTGGTAAAAATTTCATGTCTGCTGACCATTATGATTTTTAAGAATTAAGCAAACTTACATAAAGTTAAAAGCACAACTTTCAGCAAATTGCAATAAAAATCTAGGTCTATTACCATTAGTATTTATATATAGGTAGGTGTTGTTGCTGATAAATGATATAAATACTGTTTTCAACACGTTTCTCGGCAAATTTGTCTAATTTTGTACATTCCAAATCCAACAAAATGATTATAAATGTACACAAAAATTGCTTGCACAAACTTACGACGAAGCTGCTGTTTCATCGTCAGAAAAAAATGGTATTGAAAAAAAGTGCGTCAAACATGTACTGATGCGTTGTATGTTTGCTGCAAAGCTCACATTTTAAACTTCTTTCAAAATCCAGCGAGAAAATTGTAGAAACTAAACACTTTTTTTCAACTGTTAAGAACTTAGCAAAATTTTTTCATACTAGCACCAAGCGTACAGACTTTTATAATCAATTTTGTTCAATAAAGTTTGTTATACTCCCGCCGTTCTAGTCTTAGGTATACTGTTAAAGTCCCGCGCGTAATTGATAAGAGCCACTACGACAGTTGGCAACATTAAATAACCACGTACATAATAATGTACAAGATATTACGTCATTATTGCGTCTCAGATGGTGTTACATACCAAAAACATTTATTGTAATACCCGAGACGCCTAAAGGAAATAGATAACTGTACTCACATAAAATGTGGAGCTCTTCACGACTTGCGGTTATTCTTGCGGCAAGATCTCGGCGTCGGGCGTGGGTCGGCCTTCGCCCCTCGTCGAAACCAGGTTTAAGTTGTGTTCCCTCTTCATGTTTGTAGCGGTACGATAAAGGATCAACCAGGAAAGAGGAACGATAATAGGTACGGCAAAAGGCACACCACAGATAACCGCACTGTCCGACATCTCGTCGACTAGTCCCTGACGTGACGGAAAATGCGCACTTCCTTCCACAGTTCGCGTCTGCGCATTCTCTGGCGCCGACGCAACTGTCTAAAGTGACGGAAATGTACGCACAAGTCTATTTTTAAAATATTGGCGCGATTTTAGTCACATATTTAAACTAAAAACAGAAATGTTTACATAGCCGATTTTCGGCATGTAACAAGTTATCACGTGTTGTATAAACTGGTGGGTTTATAATTCGAGAACCATTAATGTAATTTTTAGTGAAGACAAAAATCTGATTGAACTCTTTACTGAAATTACCAAAAATCCGATCAATTGGGATTCAGAAACGCTTTCTACAGCTAGAATGTATGAATTTATTTTAAGCGACTTTGAATTTAATTACTTTTTAGCGATATTTAAAAGAATTTTTATACAGACTGATGTGCTTTTTAACGTAATACAGTTAAATTTGTAGATATTGGGTATTACTTTAAAAATTGAAGAGTTTAAATTCTTTGTTGAAATGTTCTATAATGAAAGTGATGTAATGTACTTCTTAATCTTCTTTGGGAATTAAACCACTTATATTTTTTAAAATCAACTTTATTTACGTTTCGATCCATGACCTAGGATCGTTGTCAAAATAATAAGAACTTCAAGTTTGACATTTAAGACATAAATTGAAGGTCACTTTGATTTATTGATGTTCGAAATATTTGGTTTGAGTACACTAAGCAAAAATTTTTAAAGTTTAAAAGAATGATTGCCTTCAATTTGTGTTACGGCCTGGGACCGACTTTTTTTAGGTAGCCAATACGAAAAAACTTTAACTGTTTGTGGAGAACCAAGAAGAAGACGAAACATAAGTGATATAAAGCTTTACTACAGACAAATCTTTCGTGAAATAGTGGATAATATAAAAAGTGAAATTTCTGATCGCTATTCAGAAATTAGTAAACTATCTTTTTCTCGTCTTTTGGATCACGATTCTTTTTCTAGTTACAACTCTGAATTCCCAGAAAAGCTCTTTTCAGAGTTAAAAACAAAGTACAGTGAAAGATTTGAACTCGACCGCCTTAAAAACGAGTTGATTTGTTTGTACTCCTCATCGGAATTGGCAGGTCTTAATTTGTACGAAATCATTCGATTCTGCAAAGAAAAAAATGTGTCATGTATTTTGCCAATTAATAGCATTGGTCAAATTGATTGTAACAATTCCGGCAAGTAGCACTGATACGCTTGGCACCACTGATACGGTCCACGTTTCAAAATATCGCGCAATAGTATATATTATGACATAATTACGTGGCAAATTGTATCAAATACCAAACACGTTTACAATGATACTATTCTTGATTTATAATGTAAATAAAGCAATGTACTCACTGTTACGTTACCTGTTGGATGACTAATTAATAGATCGACAATACATTTAATATCATTTTATTAAATGATTCTTTTAGATACAGAATTAGTTGCAGTGCCCTTATTGCCTGCCTTACGTCACTTTTCACTCTGCTCGTGTCTCTCCTACCTGTATACTAAACATTATGACATCTTCCCCTTTTTGGAGAATAAAATTTACATTCAGTCGCTATTCTAAATAAACAAAGTATTAGTTTAAACATAATCCTTTAAGTATAAAGGTTTCTTAATGCTTCGTCCAAAACGCGAACAATGTCTTCTATCAACTATATTTTCTTCTTTCACTAGTTGGCGATCACTATCTCCGATATCACTTCTGGTTGCGACATCACTACTTACACTTTCCTCATTTACAACATGTGGTTTACTATTAACATTACTAGTAGAATTCATGATATAGTGGTCTAAAATTTCGTCATATTCGTTATCAGGTAAGTACTGAAAATTGTCTCGATTAATTTTTTTAAAAAATCTCCTATTGCCAATAAACACCTTATTATTTTCAAGTAATTTGACTAAATATGATCGAGGTCTATAAGGATCAACTTTAATAACCTGTGCGGGTTCCCAGATCTTATCAAACTGGACCATTACAAAATCATCAACTTCAAGTTCAGGTAAGCTTTTAGCTCGTTCATCATAATATTTTTTATGTCTATTCTGATTATTTCTAAAAATTTTTGTATAATAATTCTTTATTGGTTTCAATAAACTTTCTTTTACAGGTACATGACTTTTAATTTTTCGATTAAACAATAGTTCAGCTGGTGAAGGAATGTTGTGACTAATTTGAGTATTTCTATATTCTAATAATGTTAAATAAAGATCTTTATTATCATGACATGATTTTTTCATTATTTTCTTTATAGTTTGAATATGTCTCTCTATAAAACCATTTGATTGAGAATAAGTAGGTGAACTAGTTTTATGTATGATTTCCCATTCTTTCAAGAATTGTTGAATTGCAACATTAGCAAATTGCGGACCGTTGTCTGTATATAGCATTTCGGGTTTCCCATGAATTGCAAAAATTGATTTTATAGCATCTATAACTTTAATATGTGTAGTATTATTTTCTAAACAACGAATTTCTGGAAATTTTGAATAGCTGTCTACAACAATTAAATATTGCTTACCATTTAAATAAAAGAAATCTGCTGCAACAGTATGCCAAGGGCGACAAGGCACATCGTGATTTATTAAAGGCTCTTTTGCATTAGCGTTTTGATATTTTAAACATGTTGGACAATTTTTTATAACATCTGTAAGTTCTTTATACATAAAAGGCCAATAAATTAGATCTCTAGCACGTAACGATGTTTTATCAATTCCCATGTGATTATAATGCAACCTGTTAATTATTTCAGGTCTCATTTTCTTTGGTATTACCATCTGATTACTTTTAAATATTACACCATTCTGCTCAACAAGTTCATCTCTTACATTCCAGTACAATGAAGCATACTGGCTTACTTCACTTTTTTGTACTGGCCACCCATTGTTGACATAGCTCAGTACTTCATTTAATTCGTTATCACCTTTGGTTTGTATTTTAAGCATGTCATATTTTTGAGAACTTATACTATTATATTCAATAAGATTAACTTGTGCTTCAATATCGTTTTCAATTATGTCAAAATTTGTATCATTATAGCTAGCACGAGATAAAGTATCTGCACAATATAGTAAAACGCCTGGCTTATATTTAACTTGAAAATCATAATTTTGTAAAGTTATTCGTAATCTTTGCAATCGAAGAGGACATTTATTAAGTGGCTTTTTGAATATCATTTCTAACGGTTTATGATCAGTGTTAAAGCGTTTTTTAGTTAATTAATTTATATTACTTTAATTTGTATAACTTTCTATGCATTCTATGGTACGCCTATGAATGCAAATGTTTTTCTACGCTCATGATCAGTAGTCTTGTCTTCGGACGGCTCCGTCAGAGCTCAGTAACAGTTCTTGTTCAATTTTCAATGTGGTAGGACGTTCCTGCTACATTACAAAATGTCTTGTTTCTTTGTGTAAAATAGTTTTTCATATCAATAAATAAATGTAGTGTGTCAGTTGTAATTCCTTTCATTAAAAAGGCTGAGTTTATTGGTATTACAGACCCCGGTAATCTCACGGCATGCTACACAACCAATTAGATAATTCCACATCAAGCAATCAACCAGCGCATATCGAAGGACAAGGTTAAATAATCGCTATTTATTCCGATAGTCTTATTAACTGCCCTACATTGTGCCTTCTCACCGCATATTACATTAATAATGGTATTTTGTCAACGACGTTTTAATCATGTTTTCACAGCTGTAATTATCGAGCATTAATTACAAAGAAGTTCATAAAATCCAAGGAATTTATCTACAAATACAATACTTATATTATACAAGGTACGTTTTCTCTTTCTACATTTCAGAGGAACGTGTATGATAAGAGAAGAAAGTATTAGCAACGGATGTACTAAACCGAAGCTTTGCATTCCATACCAATATTCAAGTTGCATTTTTCAAGTTGCCGTGCGCAAGAGAGAGATAGTAACTAATAAATACCAAGTCAAGTACAAAGAAACAAGTTTCTTCACCCATACGCAGGTAGGTCAGGGGTAAGTCCTTTGTTTACTGATTTCCTTTTCCAACCGCCTGTGAACATATTGTGCTCATCTTTTATTTGCAGCAAATAAAGAAATGTGTTTTATTTAGCTTTAAGGGGTTAAAATTGCCAGTTTATATGTACATGCACATTTAAAATTCAGTATCAATAAATGCAGGTTTAGCCTCACATTCCTAACTTACGTTCACAAGGGACGTAGAATACTTCAAGGGTACCACCAGTGGCGTGGTGTCAATATTTTGTATTCATTTTCACAGTATTCGAATAACCATCAGATGGAGTCGTTTATTAGAACCAGAGGCTATACCAAGGGTAGGCTCACAAGGTTTTCAAAGCATATTGACTTGCTTGAAACAAAACAAAGAGCAAATGAAGCTCTCGATTCAACTCAAATTGTGGAATTACGTCAAAGGTTAAATGATGTAATGCCAATTCTTTCTGAATTTTATGATGTTGACTTCAAGATCTTAGAAGCTGATCCCAATGCGGATTGCGATGAGACTTTTGAATCAACATACTATGCAGCAATTTCACGTGCTGAAAATATATTACAAAACTATGAAAGTGGTACAAAACATCGTTCTGTTTCCCCATCAAGTAGTAGTAAATCAAGTTCTAACAATTCAGGGCCTTCAATTCGCTTGCCTATTATTTCTCTTCCAAGTTTTAGCGGCGAAAGTTCCGAATGGTTGAAATATTATGAAATTTTTAAAAGTCTTGTTCACGAGAACTCTTCTTTGACCGACGTTCAACGGTTACATTATCTCAAAGCCAGTTTGACCGGATCTGCAAGCCAGATTGTCAAATCGCTTGAATTTCGCTCTGAAAGCTATTCGTTAGGCTGGAAGGCAATTTGCGATCGGTTCAACGATCCTCGCATGTTAGTGCACAATCATTTCAAAGCCATCTTTGATCTTGAGCCACTCTCTAAAGAGTCTGCATCAAAGTTGCGACAATTCAACGATACTCTTTTCAAACATTATACAGCTCTTAAGTCATTGTCTTCAGAACAAAATCTCCTAGAGTTCATGATAATTTTTATTGTATCCAAAAAGTTGGGATTCCCGTACCTTTCGTGAATGGGAAGTTTCCAGGAATGCTTCCAAGTCGGAGCTACCTACAATTTCAGAATTCAAAGAGTTTCTAAAAAATAATGCTAATCTTCTAGAAACATTAGAAGCAAAGCAAAACAAAGTAGTACTTGAAAGGCCATCAAAGGCACATTCTAAATCCTTCATTTCAACTACAGCATCATGTGTTGTCTGCAAAGGCGACCATGCATTGTCTAGATGCAATGAATTTATAAAGTTATCTCAAAAGGGTAGACTTTCAAAAGCAAAGTCACTCCAAGTTTGTTTAAATTGCTTTTCAAAGGGACACTTTATCAATAATTGCACTTCTAAGTTTACATGCAAGAAATGCAAAGGTAAACATAATACGCTTTTGCATGAGGACAAGCCTCAACTCAAATCTGAAAATAATTCAGAACAAACAACACCTACAGCCACGCCTGTAGAAACAAACCAAGCAATTTCCGCTTTCTGTTCAAACGATTTTCAAGTTTTGTTGCCAACTGCTACGGCTAAGATAACTTCCAGTGATGGTAACACTCACACAGTCAGAGTCCTCTTAGATTCCGGTTCACAATCGAACTTCATACGGTCAGATCTTTGCAGGAAATTGAACCTTCAAACACGTGATGTTGATATCACAGTTTCAGGCTTAGGACAAGCCGCTTCGCATACATTCAAGGTGTGACGTCAAACTCCAGGCGATTCACACTAACTTCACTATAGATATTTCCTGTTTAGTTCTTGATGAGATTACGGGTATCACACCTACATTCTCTGTCAAACGTAATAGTATCAAAATTCCAGATAACATCAGATTATCTGACAACAGTTATGACAAGCCTAGCACCATTGATGTATTGTTGGGTTCGTCTACATTTTGGAAGCTTCTTTGTGTAGGACAGATTCATCTGGGTCTTGATCTTCCAGTCTTACAGAAGACTCGTTTAGGTTGGGTTATTTCTGGCCCTATGGCTACTGTTGCATCGCACACTGTTCAGTGCAATTACATTTCTGTTGATGACACTTCAGCTATTCTCAGTAAGTTCTGGGAAGTTGAACACTATCCTATTGAAAGGGTTCACACACCCGAAGAAAAGGCCTGCGAGGCACATTTCCAACAGCACACACGTCGTGATGCTGACGGTCGTTTCACAGTTTCTCTCCCACTCAAACAGTCCATTGAGGTTCTGGGAGATTCTCTTCAAACAGCACAAAAGAGATTTCTTTCTTTAGAAAAACGATTACAATCTAATCCAGATTTATTTGCTCGATATTCACAATTCATGCAAGAGTACATCGACTTGGGTCATATGTCTATAGTTGATCCTAGCTCTTCTGTAATATCCTATTATCTCCTCATCACGGCGTGATAAAGGAAGACAGTCTAACAACAAAGCTGCGAGTTGTTTTAACGGTTCTCAGGAAACCACTTCAGGGCATTCCTGGATAGTATTCAAATGGTTGGTCCAACCATTCAACAAGATTTGTTTTCGATTCTGATTCGTTTTCGCAAACATGCCTTTGCAATTTCAGCTGACGTTCAGAAAATGTACAGGCAGGTACTCGTTAATCCTGACCAGAGAAATTTGCAGAGGATCCTGTGGCGCTTTTGTTCTTTAGATCCCATTCGTACATACAGTTTAAATACAGTCACGTGCGGTACAGCATCCGCTTCTTTTCTTGCCATTCGTTGTCTCGCTCAGCTGGGTCACGACTGTGAAACATCATTTCCTGAAGTCTCTAAGACCATTAAGGAAGACTTTTATGTGGATGACCTTTAACAGGAAGTAGTACGCTTCAAGGTGCTCGTGATCTTTGCAGGAAGGTAAAACAAGTTCTTGATTCAGGCTGCTTCAAACTACAAAAATGGATTTCTAACAATCCCCAAGTTCTAGACATAATTCCAGATTCGGATATTCATCCAGGTGTTCTTGCTTTCGGCTCTCATGAGCACACTCGTACATTAGGTTTGACTTGGTGTTTTGAATCCGATAATTTCATGTTTACGATTTCAAATGCATCTTCATTCAAGGCTACCAAACGTAGCATGCTTTCCGAAATATCACAAATTTTCGATCCTTTAGGACTCCTTGGTCCCTGTACTTTAGGAGCCAAAATTCTAATTCAAAGGCTTTGGATTGAAAAACTGGGTTGGGATGATCTCATTCCTGAAACCATTCAAGCAAAATGGAGTTCTTATCATACTGATCTTGTCAATTTAAACGATTTGAAAATTTCTCGTCATATTTTATGCAAGGAATTTACTGATGTTCAGCTTCATGGTTTTTGCGATGCATCCCTACATGGATATGGTGCATGTATTTTTGTACGATCGATGGATCAAGATGGGAGATTCCATGTTAATCTTCTGTGTTCAAAATCAAAGGTTTCTCCTCTGAAACCTCTTACAATACCAAGGCTAGAGCTTATGGAGCAGTTCTGCTAGCTAAGCTGACTGACCAAGTTTCAAAGGCATTACAATTACCCATCTCTCATTATATATTTTGGTCAGATTCAACAATTGTATTAGGATGGCTGAAGGCCAACCCTAATCTCCTGAATACATTCGTTTGTAACAGGGTTGCAGATGTACAACAATTGACGTCGATGGGCATTTGGCGCCATGTACCTACTCAAGATAACCCTGCAGATATTCTCTCAAGAGGAATAACTCCTCAAGCTCTGAAAGAGTCTATTTTATGGTGGCATGGTCCATCATGGCTCACTGAAGAAGAATCTTCATGGCCTACTTTCAAGTTATCATGTACAGAACTTCCTGAAATGAAAAGGGAAGCTCGCTGTATTACAGTCAGTTCACCTGACCCTTTTCCGTTTAACATTTATTCAAGTTTAACTCAACTTGTGCGAGTTACTTCTTATTGTTTGCGCTTTCGCAATAATTGTTTGCAAGACTTCTTGTTACACAAGAGCATATCAGGCTGCTTCATGCAGGCCCTCAAATGTTACTTGCTAACCTCAGAGAAAGGTATTGGATCACTTGCGGTAGGAATCTAGTTAAACAAGTCGTACATCAATGTGTACGATGCTTTCGTTTTTCACCTAAGGTAACAGAACCCCTTATGGGTAACTTACCATCTTCACGTATTAAGCCATCCTTTCCATTTAACGTAGTAGGAGTCGATTATGGCGGTCCCTTTTTTGTTAAAGATCGAAGGGTCGTGGCTTCAAGACCACAAAATCATATTTATGTCTTTTCGTTTGCTTTGTTACCAAGGCAGTGCACCTGGAGTTGGTCACTGACCTATCTACAGAAACATTTCTAATGGCTTTTCGCGATTCACAGCATCGTCGGTAAACCATTGCATGTTTACTCTGACAATGGGACAAATTTTACAGGTGCTAACTCTGAGCTTAAAGAGTTAGGCATGTTTTAAAGGAGCAATGTCATACAATTTCTGATTCAACTATTATTGAAGGTATAACCTGGCATTTTATACCCGCCCATAGTCCACACTTTGGTGGTCTTTGGGAGGCCGCATAAAATCTTCCAAATTTCATATAAAGCGGGTTATTGGAAATACATTATTTACCTATGAGGAAATGAGCACTTTACTAACACAGGTGGAGTCCGCATTAAACTCCCGTCCAATATCTCCTTTATCAGCAGACCCTAGTGACCTGTTGCCACTGACGCCTGCACATTTTTTAATTGGTAGAACTTCAGTTTCTTTGCCAGATCCAGATTTGTCTCAAATACAAGAATCTAGACTTGCAGTCTTTCAGAAAATTCAAAGATTCCATCAAAGCATATGGAAGAGATGGAATAAAGAATACATATCCGAGTTACGGCAGCGCTCCAAATGGCGTGCGACGTCGTCTCAACTGGAAGCCGATTCTCTAGTCCTTATTAAGGAGGACAATTTTCCGCCATTAAATTGGAAACTTGGCAGATTGATCGATGTCCACCCTGGCGCTGATGGCATCAGTCGAGTCGCTTCAGTAAGAACTGCAAATGGAACACTGAAGCGTTCTTTTTCAAAACTGTGCGCGAGTGAGTGCAAGCATGTTCAAATTGCAATTTGTGCGCTACTGTGCGTTAGCTCTATCCTACAAAATAGGTTCATTGTCTTAGCTATAAGTTGTTATAATTACATTTATATTTTGTCTTTGTAAAAAAAAAGGAAGTGACTTATTCTGTGTTCATTTTGCTTTGTGCATGATTATTTTGTTTAGATTGTATATTTTTGCATTTGTTCATATAATTCATAGCTTGGATGCCTCTTGTTTACTATCAACTATTTTGTTGAAAGGTCCCCCTTTCAAGGCGGGCGGTATGTTAAAGAGTTTATTAATTTATATTAGTTTAATTTGTATAACTTTCTACGCATTCTATGGTACGCCTATGAGTGCAAATGTTTCCTCCGTTTATGATCGGTAGTCTTGTCTTCGGACGGCTCCGTCAAAGTCCAGTAACAGTTCTTGTTCAATTTTCAGTGTGGTAGAACGTTCCTGCTACATTACAAAATGTCTTGTTTCTTTGTGTAAATAGTTTTCATATTAATAAATAAATGTAGTGTGTCAATTGAAACTCCTTTCATTAAAAGGCTGAGTTTATTGGTTTTACAGTCCCCAGTATTCTCACGGCATGCTACACAAACAAGTAGATAATTCCATAGCAAGCAACCGACCAGCGCATATCGAAGGAAAAGGTGAAATAATCGCTGTTTATTCCGACAGCTTTACTAGCCGCCCTACACGATGAATGTTTATTCTCTTTATAAAACAAACAAATTCTTTTATTTATGGCTATGCAAAATACTAACTAGCCTGCTTTGTATAGTTAAAACTCTCTTTCGATTCTTTGTAGAGTGGGTGTTTATTTATACATCGTATATACTGTTTTATTCATTAAATTTGCTAAAAGCAGTTATTTTAATATCATTTTTGCTTTGATCTTTACCCTTCTAAGGTATTATTCCGAGCGTCGCCAAGGGACCGTGTGTTATATTTTTACAGATATTCTTGTATTTAGCAAATCAAACAAGCCTAAAGGAAAAACGTATTTGTTATGGCCATCTATGAAACATCGACTTAATTTCGAATTTACTTCTGTACTTGACTAGTCTAATACTAGTGAATACTCACCTGATGGCGTTCTTATTTTACTCTTGCCATCTTACGGAAGTTCTTTCGAAGTGATTTTTGCCTATTGTTTTTGGTTGTTTCATAAGGGTTATAAACCACTTCATCCTGATGAGATCCAGTGAAATCGAAACTAGTCGATGAATGGTTATTCCCTTTATGAAACAAACAAATTCTTTTATTTATGGCTATGCAAATTACTAGCTTGCTTTGTATAGTTAAAACTCTCTTTCGATTCTTTGTAGAGTGAATGTTTATTTATACATGGTATATACTGTTTTATTCATTAAATTTGCTAAAAGCAGTTATTTTAATATCATTTTCTT
The DNA here is from genome assembly GCA_036346225.1 of Platerodrilus igneus. Lineage (NCBI taxonomy): Eukaryota > Metazoa > Arthropoda > Insecta > Coleoptera > Lycidae > Platerodrilus > Platerodrilus igneus. The sequence continues at coordinate 74,255 of JARFIW010000125.1, forward strand.
TGATTTTTACCCCTCTAGGGTATTATGCTGAGCGTCGCCAAGGTACGGTGCGTTATATTTTTGCAAAAATTCTTGCATTTAGCACATCGAACAAGCCCATAGATGAAACGTATTTGTTATGGCGATCTATGAAATATCGACTTAATTTCGAAATTACTCCTGTACTTGATTAGTCTAATACTAGTGAATACACAACTGATGGCGTTCTTATTTTACTTTTGCCATCTTACGGAAGTTCTTTTGAAGTTATTTTTGCCTATTGTTTTTGGTTGTTTCATAAGGGTTATAAAGCACTTCATCCTGATGAGATCCAGTGAAATCAAAACTAGTGGATGATTGTTTGTTCCCTTTATGAAACAAACAAATTCTTTTATGTATGGCTATGCAAATTACTAGCTTGCTGTGTATAGTTAAAACTCTCTTTCGATTCTTTGTAGAGTGGGTGTTTATTTATACATCGTATATACTGGTTTATTCATTAAACTTGCTAAAAGCAATTATTGTAATATCATTTTTACTTTGATCTTTACCCCTCTAGGGTATAATGCCGAGCGTCGCCATGGGACAGTGTGTTCATTTTTGCAGAAATTCTTGCATTTAGCACACCAAACAAGCCTAAAAGTGAAACATATTTGTTATGGCCATCTATGAAATGTCGACCTAATTTCGAATTTACGTCTGTACTTGACTAGTCTAATACTAGTGAATACTCACCTGATGGCGTTCTTATTTTACTCTTACCATCTTACGGAAGTTCTTTCAAAGTGATTTTTGCCTATTGTTTTTGGTTGTTTCATAAGGGTTATAAACCACTTCATCCTGATGAGACCCAGTGAAATCGAAACTAGTCGATGAATGGTTATTCCCTTTATGAAACAAACAAATTCTTTTATTTATGGCTATGCAAATTACTAGCCTGCTTTGTATAGTTAAAAGCTCTCTTTCGATTCTTTGTAAAGTGGGTGTTTATTTAAACATTGTATACACTGTCTTATTCATTAAATTTGCTAAAAGCAGACTGAACCCAGCAAATTGAAAGAAAGTTATTTTGGAAAATATGCAAACATATTTTTGGTAAAAGTATTAATAATAAGGGTATAATATGCAAGTTTGTTGGGAATGTAATCTAAATATAGAAGATGACAAATGTTGTGAGTGTGATGGGTGTACAAAAATAGTACATTTTGACTGTACAGACTTATCAAGTTCTGAAATAAGATGTATGCAGTTAAAAAAAGGAAGAGTTTTAAAATTTTATTGTTCAAAGTGTGAAAAGCAAGTGACTGAGACGAAATATGTACTAGGGGAAGTTATGCAAAAATTACAATCCCTGGAAAGAACTCATGAGGAATTTTTAAAAAAGTTTGATGAACAGGGTAAAGACTTGGTAGAAATAAAAAATAAATTATTCGAACAAAAGTGTCCATAGGCAGAACTCAATGTTAATAAATTGTACAGTGCAGTCACTAAACGGAATGTATCTCAACCTCCTATAGTAATAATAGATAAAATTGGTGGAAAACAGACTCTAAGGAAATCCTTAAAAATTGAAAGATAATATTGACCCTGTTAGTTTAGAAATTGGAGTAAGTGTAGGAAAACTACCAAAATGGTGGTATTGTTATTGAATGTGAAAATAATAGGGCAGTAGAGGTGATGAAGAAAACTATATCACAAAAATGGGAGAAGAATATACAGTAAAGACTCCATTAAAAAGACTTCCAATGATAAAAATTATAGGAGTAGATGAAAGTGACAAAGAAGGCATTTACAAAAAATAATAAATCAAAATAAGTTAGATGAGCATAAACAAAACTTTCAAATGAATATTAAGTATGAAACCAAAATTGTTAAAGGGTTATTCAACATTATTGTAGAAGTGGATACAGATACGTTTAAATACATTATGAGAGAAGAACTATTGAGAATAGGATGGAGGAGATGTAAGGTATTAGAGCATGTGGCAATAAAAGATGTTATAAGTGTTGTAAGTTTGGGCATATTGCCAAAGAATGCAAAGGAGTGTAGTGTGCCCACGGTGTGCACAATCTCATAATGAAGCAGATTGTCAAGAAAGTCAATTCAAGTGTATTAACTGTGTGGAAGCAAAAAGTCGTTTAAATATAGAATTAGATGAACAGCATACAGTATGGGACTATAATTGTACATGTTTTAAAAGGATTATTGAATTACAAAAGCGTAAAATAAACTACATATAGCAATTACCTTCTAGATGTTTAAATATAACAGCAGACTATAAGTCAATAATTTTATGCTTAAATACACAAGGCTTAACTACACATTTTGACGAAATACAACAGCTAATCAATCGAGAAAAACCAATATTGGTATGTTTAACAGAAACACATTTGACAAATCGTATTGAAAGTAATGAAATAGGCATTAAAGGATACAGTTTAGGTAGGGTTGATTCTAGTTCACGACACACAGGAGGTGTCATAATTTACTATCAGTCATTTCTACAGTTTGAAATATTAAAAGAGTATAGCCTCCATTTAGAATATTGGGGTATTGTTGGTAATATTAAGTTGAATAGTAGAAGTATAAGTATAGCTGTGTTTTACCGATCACCAAGTGGAAGTTGTGCAAATTTTCTAAACCTGTTGGAAAATTTGTTAGAAGAACTAGTAGAATCACGTTGTAGTGAAGATATCATTCTGGTTGGGGATTATAATATTGATTGGAATAAAATAAATGATTTCTATACAATTAAGTTAAAAAATATTGTAAAGGACTGTGGATTTGTACAACTAATTTCTGAGAGTACAAGGATTACTAAGGAATCTGAAACATTAATAGATTTAGTGATAACTAATAATAATGGATTAAAAGTACAGTATGGCACACTCCAAAAGTTACAGATCATAGTATTGTTGTTGCAGACATTAGTCACATCACACAAAAACTCCAAGTTGATGCAGAAAGCAAAATAAAGAAAATTCTTAACTATGAGGCCATAAAGAACGAGTTAATATTGGCAGATTGGAAGTATGAAATAACCAACATCGATAAACTTTATAAAACATTTTACACAAACATTAAAATGCAATTGACCATAATTCATATGACAAGGAGGTGTCACAAAATAGTTCAAAATTATGGTTTAATGGAGAAATACAAAGAGTAATTAATATACGAAATAAATTTTATAAAAAATTTACATTCACAAGAAGTATGGAAGATTGGAAAGCATACAAAGAATGCAGAAATAATGTGATATTCATGATCCGTAGAGCTAAGATTAAATATTATGAAAAGAAAATAGATGAAAATAAAGGTAACCCAGTAAAATGTGGAAGACTTTAAAACTTGTATTAAAAACCGAACGTATTCAAAATAGTAAGCACATTATATTTGAGAATACACTAGAAACTAATGACAAAACTATTGCTGAAAACTTCAATACTTACTTCATAAATAGTATAACAGAAATTATATCATCAATTGGTATTGAAAAGTTTGAGTTTCACGATCCAATACGTACAAGCCTGAAGGAATTAAGTACTTTTAAATTATTAAAAATACATGAACTAAAAGAATTGGTATATAAGCAAGTAAATAAAAGCAGCCCGGATGGTGTAAACAGTAGAGTTCTTAAAGAACTTTTTGATATTATTGGTTATCCGCTACTAAACATAATAAATATGTCTCTTTTGCATGGTATTGTGCCCAATGACTTAAAGATATCAACAATTACACCAATTCAAAAAGTAGTATCAACAAAGAAATGTGAAGAGTACAGGCCTATAAATATGTTGGCCACAATTGAAAAGGTATTAGAAACAGTAATATATAAGCAACTGAAGCAATTCTTGGATGAGACTAATATATTAACCACCTATCAGTCTGGTTTTCGAACAAAACACTCGTGTGAAACAGCGATTCAGCTAATTATAAATGACTGGAAAGAATCAATGAATAAAGGAAATGCAGTGTGTGCAGTCTTTATAAATTACAAAAGAGCATTTGAGACTATAAGTAGAAATATTCTCATTCAAAAATTGGAAAAATATGGGGTTAAAGACAATGCGTTAGAGTGGTTTAAAGACTACCTACAAAACAGGGAGCAAGAAACGAGATGGCAACGGGAAACATCTAATAAATCAGAAATTGAGTGGGGTGTTCCACAAGGAAGTATTTTGGGACCATTGCTTTTTATAATTTACATAAACGATATAGTGAATGTAGTGAAGGTAACAAAGATGCATATGTTTGCTGATGACACTTTAATATATGCTGAAGGTGCAAATGTAATAAACCTGATTCAATCTGTAAATAGTGACTTAAAAAGAATTAGCAAATATTTAGTTAGAAATAAGCTGAAAATAAATGTTGATAAAACAAAATGGATGTTGTTAACGAATGATAGAAGTTATCAAATGATCAAAACAGAAAATAGGAATGTACAAATAGATGGGTCTGATATTGAACTGGTAGAGAACATTAAATACCTTGGCGTAATAATCGACCGAAAATTAACTTTTAAAATGCATCTACAGATGGTTATTAATAAAGTAAGCAAAAAGGTTGGATTTCTGAGAAGAATTAGTGCACAGCTATCAAGTTTTGCTCTAATAACTTTATATAGAGCAATAGTTTATCCACATCTAACATATTGCAGCACCATTTTATTTGTCTCAAACCAAGGTGATTTGGAAAGATTGCAATAGATACAAAATCGTGCAATGAGATGTTTATTAAAATGTAGCAGATTTGCCAAAGTCCGTAAAATGTTAGAATGCCTTAATTTTTTAAATGTTCAGGAACAAATGAAATATAATAGTATGGTTTTTATATATAAAATTATAAATGGTTTGCTGCCTTCGTACTTGGTTAGCAACTTAATTAAAGTGTCAGATATACATAACTACAGCACAAGACAAGCAGACAATTACTATATATACAAGAAGAATAAAACGATAACCACAAAAAATGTATTTCATTATGGTGTTAAGATATATAATACATTACCAAAATCAGTTACAAATCAGCCTTCTCAAAGAAAATTCAAGAGTAATTTAAAAAAATATATTTTAAGTTGTAGAAATGAAAACTAATTATATTATTAACTGTATTTTAATAATTTGCTTTATAGTATAATATTTTGTTTTATACTTTATTAACCTATATTGAGTTATGCAATAAATCTACTTACTTACTTACTTAATATCATTTTTACTTTGATCTTTACCCCTCTAGGGTATTATGCCGAGCGTCGCCAAGGGACGGTGTGTTATATTTTTGCAAAAATTCTTGCATTTAGCACATCGAACAAGCCCATAGGTGAAACGTATTTGTTATGGCGATCTATGAAATATCGACTTAATTTCGAAATTACTCCTGTACTTGATTAGTCTAATACTAGTGAATACACAACTGGTGGTGTTCTTATTTACTCTTGCCATCCTACAGAAGTTCTTTCGAAGTGATTTTTGCCTATTGTTTTTGGTTGTTTCATAAGGGTTATAAACCACTTCATCCTGATGAGACCCAGGGAAATCGAAACTAGTCGATGAATGGTTATTCCCTTTATGAAACAAACAAATTCTTTTATTTATGGCTATGCAAATTACTAGCTAGCTTTGTATAGTTAAAACTCTCTTTCGATTCTTTGTAGAGTGAATGTTTATTTATACATGGTATATACTGTTTTATTCATTAAATTTGCTAAAAGCAATTATTGTAATATCATTTTTACTTTGATCTTTACCCCTCTAGGGTATTATGCCGAGCGTCGCCAAGGGACGGTGTGTTATATTTTTGCAGAAATTCTTGCATTTAGCACACCAAACAAGCCTAAAGGTGAAACATATTTGTTATGGCCATCTATGAAATGTCGACCTAATTTCGAATTTACGTCTGTACTTGACTAGTCTAATACTAGTGAATACTCACCTGATGGCGTTCTTATTTTACTCTTGCCATCTTACGGAAGTTTTTTCGAAGTTATTTTTGCCTATTGTGTTTGATTGTTTCATAAGGGTCATAAACCACTTCATCCTGATAAGACCCAGTGAAATCAAAACTAGTCGATGAATGATTATTCCCTTTATGAAACAAACAAATTCTTTTATTTATGGCTATGCAAATTACTAGCTAGCTTTGTATAGTTAAAACTCTCTTTCGATTCTTTGTAGAGTGGGTGTTTATTTATACATCGTATATACTGGTTTATTCATTAAATTTGCTAAGAGCAATTGTTGTAATATCATTTTTACTTTGATCTTTACCCCTCTAGGGTATTATGCCGAGCGTCACCAAGGGACAGTGTGTTTATTTTTTGTATAAATTCTTACATTTGGCACATCAAACAAGCCTAAAGGTGAAACGTATTTGTTATGGCCATCTATGAAATATCGACTTAATTTCGAATTTACTTCTGCACTTGACTAGTCTAATACTAGTGAATACTCAACTGATGGCGTTCTTATTTTACTCTTGCCAACTTACAGAAGTTATTTTTGCCTATTGTTTTTGGTTGTTTCATAAAGGTTATAAACCACTTCATCCTGATGAGATCCAGTGAAATCGAAACTAGTCGATGAATGTTTATTCCCTTTATGAAACAAACAAATTCTTTTATTTATGGCTATGCAAATTACTAGCTTGCTTTGTATAGTTAAAACTCTCTTTCGATTCTTTGTAGAGTGGGTGTTTATTTATACATCGTATATACTGTTTTATTCATTAAATTTGCTAAAAGCAGTTATTTTAATATCATTTTTACTTTGATCTTTACCCCTCTAGGGTATTATGCCGAGCGTCGCCAAGGGACGGTGTGTTATATTTTTGCAAAAATTCTTGCATTTAGCACATCAAACAAGCCTAAAGGTGAAACGTATTTTTTATGGCCATCTATGAAATATCGACTTAATTTCTGCACTTGACTAGTCTAATACTAGTGAATACTCAACTGATGGCGTTCTTATTTTACTCTTGCCAACTTACGGAAGTTCTTTCGAAGTAATTTTTGCCTAATGTTTTTGGTTGTTCCATAAGGGTTATAAACCACTTCATCCTGATGAGATCCAGTGAGATCGAAATTAGTCGATGAATGTTTATTCCCTTTATGAAACAAACAAATTCTTTTATTTATGGCTATGCAAAATACTAGCCTGCTTTGTGTATTTAAAACTCTCTTTCGATTCTTCGTAAAGTGGGTGTTTATTTATACATCGTATACACTGTTTTATTCATTAAATTTGCCAAAAGCAGTTAGTTTAATATCATTTTTACCTTGATCTTTACCCCTCTAGGGTATTATGCCGAGCGCCGCCAAGGGACGGTGTGTTATTTTTGCAAAAATTTTGCATTTAGCACATCGAACAAGCCTAAAGGTGAAACGTATTTGTTATGGCCATCTATAAAATATCAACTTAATTTCGAAGTTACTTCTGTACTTGACTAGTCTAATACTAGTGAATACTCACCTGATGGTGTTCTTATTTACTCTTGCCATCCTACAGAAGTCCTTTCGAAGATATTTTTGCCTGTTGTTTTGGTTGTTTCATAAGGGTTATAAACCACTTCAACCTGATGAGATCCAGTGAGATCGAAACTAGTCGATGAATGTTTATTCCCTTAATGAAACAAACAATTCCTTTCATTTATGGCTATGCAAGTTACTAGCTCGCTTTGTATGTTAAAAACTCTCTTTCGAACTTATAAATAACTTCTTTTCTACAATGGTGCCGAGGTCTAATGTTAACAATGAACTAATCTCCTTTTTAGAGACAATGTTTATAAAAATTTCCATAATAATTTTGAATTTACTGAAATTACTAATAAAGAGTTACGGACCACTCTGCATCAATTAAAATCTAATGCAGTCGGAGCAGATGATATTAACTGAAAAAAGCTTCAGATTGCTTATCCATTCTGTAAAACTGCATTGTTACATATAATAAACTATTCTCTAAGATATGGCGAAGTACCCTTGGTATGGAAAAAGACCATTGTAAATCCTTTAGCTAAAACAAATAAAGCCACACGATGACACAATTATGACCTATTAGTATTTTGCTTACACTTTCTAAACTTACTGAAAAAATTGTATACAATCAGATACTGTCGCATATTAATACTCATAATTTGCTACCTATTACCCAGTCAGGATTTAGAACAGGCTACAGTACTTCAACTACTCTTATGAAGATAGTGAATGATGTAACAGTGGCTATAGACAATTCACAAATATCATTATTAGATTTACTTGACTTCAGTAAGGCTATTAATTGCAAAGCTACATTTTTATAGATGTGTCCATACGGTCATAAGATGGTTCTCAAGCTATCTGTATAATAGAACCCAAGTTGTGCAAGTAAATAATCAAATATCAAGTGAAGTTGTTCTCAGACAAGGTGTTCCTCAAGGTAGTGTTTTAGGGCCGCTTCTATTTGCACTTTTTACATCTGATCTGGTGTCTAAACTAACCAGATTGCTTCGTACATTTCTATGCTGACGATACTCAGTGCTATATGTCATGTGATCCACTAAAAATAAATCATACTGTAAAACTGCTAAACTTTAATCTTTCAGCAATTTCTGCTTGGTCAAACAACTAGGATCTCCTGCTTAATTCATCCAAATCTTTGTTGATGTGTGTTGGTACAGGTGCTTTGCGTCAAAAATCTTTTTCTGTGCTAATAGTGTTTGTGTTGATGGGGTCAATCTGGTGTTCTCAGAGTATGTGAAAAACCTGGGTGTTTATTTGGACTGCAACTTAAGCTTCCGAACGCATGTACTTAAAAAGTCATCACTATGTTATGTTAAACTTAAAACCTTATACCGATTTAGGCACATCTTGCCAAAATCTATTAAGTGGTACCTCATTAATTCCTTAGTACTAACATATATTACTGTTGTGGAGTATAGTACTATCACCTGACCTCGTGTTTTAAATATGTTACAAATTCTTCACAACTGCTGTTTTCGCTGTACTTACAATGTAAATAGGAGTGAGCATGTTACACCACACTACATTAATGCAAATATTTTAAAGTTGGAATATCGCTTGTGTCTGTTATACTCCTGCACATTGTACAAAATTTTAAGTAGTCATATTCCACCTTATTTATCTAGTTCGTTATGTAAACGTTCTCTTATACATAACCGGTAAGTATGACAAAACATCTACAATATCAGTAAACATACTACAACGAAAAATAAAAGTTGTTTTGAATATACTGCTGTTAGTATCCTTAATAAGGCCCCACCTGTCTATGGAAAGTAATACAATTTACAATCAGAGTTAAGCTTAAGGAATTATTGTTTTTAAGTCAGAGTAATTTATAATTACATTCAATGATACATTTTATTATACTTGTATTTTACCTTTTTGGGTAGGGTTGAAAAACTGTTTTATACAGAACTCTACCTATTGGGTTTTTCTTTTTATTAAAGATTAATTTGTTTTGTATGTTTGTTTATACTACTTGTTTTCCTTATGTTTCTTTTTAAATTTTATCCTAATAAAGCTCATAATAATAATAATTTCACATTAATGGCATGCTAATGATGACGACCGCTTGTATTGTTTTAGATGTACTTTTTTATATAATTAGTTTTTCAGCTCCATCTCAAATGGATTTCAGCTGGGAGCAGCTTTAATTGCTGTCCATTATCATATTAATGTTTTTTCTTTTAGGGAGACTTGAACATTGAGTAAGTACTTACTTTTTTTTGTCTAGATATATTTAAATATTATAGTAACTAAAAGACCAAAAACAGTCAACTATACATTAGTGTGATTTTTTGTTTGATGATTAAAGAAAGGTATTATTTTATTTTAGTGTAGATTTTGTTATGCTGTGTACATCCTCCAGAATATTTTGATTGAATGTTATTCTATCCACAGGCGGATCTTCCTTTTTTATAACTTGTTTGTTTTGAATTTTGTAAATAAAACATTCTCTTTGGAAGTTTCATTTTCCTTTATGTTTGGCCCACCCTATTCTATAACACCTTTGTGTAGCACGGCATTAATTTTTCTGATTCCCTTTGTTTTTGTTGCTGTACTCGGTGTAAGTTGCTGTTACTTTACTTAACATACTTTACTTTTCCCTTGTTCAGATGGATTACCGTAACATATTTTTACAAGTATGCATAATATTTAATACATTTATGCTCACTGGTATTTATACAGCAAAGTGAATAATATTGTTGAGGCGAGTACTGGGCCTCAACGTGTTAATAAAATTTAAGAGCAGGAATTACGTTTTTTATTGAACAGTTACTTGCAGTTCGTTCTAATACACAGCCTCGCTGGTTTAAATTTGTGTACATGCAAATAAACCCTGGTTTTTCAGTATAAGAAATATAAATTACATACATTAAATTATTTTGAAATATGTCAATTCGAAAACTACTAGATTTTTTCTCTAAATTAAATAACAGTTAAAGACACAACAAATAGAATCAATCAACACACTGTTGGGTGAACCTGTCGCAGTAACAAATATATAAACAAACTTAAGTTACAAATCAAAATATTAAAATAAGAAAATGCTTAAGAATTAATTATTAAGAATAAAAAATTCTCTTAAAGTTAAAAAGAAAATTGATTACAATACAATTACAAAATAATTTAAAAATGCAATAGAATAATTTTGTTGGATTTACATATCTGCTGTTACGTGGTATACTTCCTTAACATCAGAATCCAAACAAACCTTTTTAGCCCTTTTAGAAAGTTTTGTTTTACGTTGTAAGCTTTGATCTCTACAACGCTTCAATATTTTAATATCTTTCATATCGTATACAAAATCTTCATGTTTCTTCGTAATACGTCTTCTAACAGGTTTTGTAAATTTTGGTGATTCCGATGATATTACTTTTTTGGTATCACTAGAACGTATAACTGCTCTTAGAGACTGCTCAGTAATAATTGTTCTTGAACAACCGATGTAGTCACTGTTTGTAGGTTGGTTTAATGCTGTTACTTTTTCTGTAACAACAGAATTTTCTAAAACTGCTCTTTCATATTGCTCTGCATTAATTTGTTTGTTGTTTATTGAACAAGCTATGTAGTCACTGGCTGTTGGTTGGTTCAATGCTGTTACTTTTTCTGTAACAACAGAATTTTCTAAAACTACACTTAGAGATTGCTCAATGTTATTTGATAAATCGCTCATAGAACAACCTATGTAGTCACTCTTTGTAGGTTGGTTTAATGCTGTTACTTTTTCTGTAACAACGGAATTTTCTAAAACTACACTTAGAGGTTGCTCAATGTTATTTGATAAATCGCTCATAGAACAACCCATGTAGTCACTCTTTGTAGGTTGGTTTAATGCTGCATTAGAGACATTTAATTTCTGTAAAAGAACATCATTGTTTTTAGCACCAGCATCATCTTCAGAGTTGTATGATTCATTTGAAGGTTTTTCTAGTGAATGTTGTTCTGTGATAAAAGTACTTCCTTGTTTGAAATTTAAACGTGTACAGCGCACTACTAATTCTTTATTTTGAGCTTTTGCACCTTGTATGTTGATTGCAGCTGCATCATGAAAAGATTGTTTAGTGATAAAAGTACTTCCTTGTTTGAAATTTAAATGTGAAAGGCGCACTCACTTCCAGTTCTTTATTTTGAGCCTTTGCACTTTGTATGTAGATTGCAGCTGCATCATGAAAAGATGGTTCAGTGATACAAGTACTTCCTTGTTTGAAATTTAAACGTGTAAGGACCACTGCTAATTTTCTAATTTTAGGTTTTGCACCTTGTATGTTGATTGCAGCTGCATCATGAAAAGATGGTTCAGTGATAAAAGTACTTCCTTATTTGAAATTTAAACGTGTCAGGACCACTGCTAATTTTCTAATTTTAGGTTTTGCACCTTGTATGTTGATTGCAGCTGCATCATGAAAAGATGGTTCAGTGATAAAAGTACTTCCTTATTTGAAATTTAAACGTGTAAGAACCACTGCTAATTTTCTAATTTTAGGTTTTGCACCTTGCATGTTGATTGCAGCTGCATCATGAAAAGATGGTTCAGTGTTAAAAGTACTTCCTTATTTGAAATTTAAACGTGTAAGAACCACTGCTAATTTTCTAATTTTAGGTTTTGCACCTTGTATGTTGATTGCAGCTGCATCATGAAAAGATGGTTCAGTGTTAAAAGTACTTCCTTGTTTGAAATTTAAACGTGTAAGGACCACTGCTAATTTTCTAATTTTAGGTTTTGCACCTTGCATGTTGATTGCAGCTGCATCATGAAAAGATGGTTCAGTGTTAAAAGTACTTCCTTGTTTGAAATTTAAACGTGTAAGGACCACTGCTAATTTTCTAATTTTAGGTTTTGCACCTTGTATGTTGATTGCAGCTGCATCATGAAAAGATGGTTCAGTGAAAAGTACTTCCTTGTTTGAAATTTAAACGTGTAAGACCACTGCTAATTTTCTAATTTTAGGTTTTGCACCTTGATGTTGATTGCAGCTGCATCATGAAAAGATGGTTCAGTGTAAAAGTACTTCCTTGTTTGAAATTTAAACGTGTAAGGACCACTGCTAATTTTCTAATTTTAGGTTTTGCACCTTGTATGTTGATTGCAGCTGCATCATGAAAAGATGGTTCAGTGTTAAAAGTACTTCCTTGTTTGAAATTTAAACGTAAGGACCACTGCTAATTTTCTAATTTTAGGTTTTGCACCTTGATGTTGATTGCAGCTGCATCATGAAAAGATGGTTCAGTGATAAAAGTACTTCCTTGTTTGAAATTTAAACGTGTAAGACCACTGCTAATTTTCTAATTTTAGGTTTTGCACCTTGTATGTTGATTGCAGCTGCATCATGAAAAGATGGTTCAGTGATAAAAGTACTTCCTTGTTTGAAATTTAAACGTGTAAGGACCACTGCTAATTTTCTAATTTTAGGTTTTGCACCTTGATGTTGATTGCAGCTGCATCATGAAAAGATGGTTCAGTGATAAAAGTACTTCCTTTTTGAAATTTAAACGTAAGGACCACTGCTAATTTTCTAATTTTAGGTTTTGCACCTTGATGTTGATTGCAGCTGCATCATGAAAAGATGGTTCAGTGTAAAGTACTTCCTTGTTTGAAATTTAAACTGTAAGGACCACTGCTAATTTTCTAATTTTAGGTTTTGCACCTTGATGTTGATTGCAGCTGCATCATGAAAAGATGGTTCAGTAAAAGTACTTCCTTGTTTGAAATTTAAACGTAAGGACCACTGCTAATTTTCTAATTTTAGGTTTTGCACCTTGATGTTGATTGCAGCTGCATCATGAAAAGATGGTTCAGTGTAAAAGTACTTCCTTGTTTGAAATTTAAACGTGTAAGGACCACTGCTAATTTTCTAATTTTAGGTTTTGCACCTTGATGTTGATTGCAGCTGCATCATGAAAAGATGGTTCAGTGTTAAAAGTACTTCCTTGTTTGAAATTTAAACGGGACCACTGCTAATTTTCTAATTTTAGGTTTTGCACCTTGATGTTGATTGCAGCTGCATCATGAAAAGATGGTTCAGTGTAAAAGTACTTCCTTGTTTGAAATTTAAATGTAAGACCACTGCTAATTTTCTAATTTTAGGTTTTGCACCTTGATGTTGATTGCAGCTGCATCATGAAAAGATGGTTCAGTGTAAAAGTACTTCCTTGTTTGAAATTTAAACGTGTAAGGACCACTGCTAATTTTCTAATTTTAGGTTTTGCACCTTGTATGTTGATTGCAGCTGCATCATGAAAAGATGGTTCAGTGTAAAAGTACTTCCTTGTTTGAAATTTAAACGTAAGGACCACTGCTAATTTTCTAATTTTAGGTTTTGCACCTTGTATGTTGATTGCAGCTGCATCATGAAAAGATGGTTCAGTGTAAAAGTACTTCCTTGTTTGAAATTTAAACGTGTAAGGACCACTGCTAATTTTCTAATTTTAGGTTTTGCACCTTGATGTTGATTGCAGCTGCATCATGAAAAGATGGTTCAGTGTAAAAGTACTTCCTTGTTTGAAATTTAAACGTGTAAGACCACTGCTAATTTTCTAATTTTAGGTTTTGCACCTTGATGTTGATTGCAGCTGCATCATGAAAAGATGGTTCAGTGTAAAAGTACTTCCTTGTTTGAAATTTAAACGTGTAAGGACCACTGCTAATTTTCTAATTTTAGGTTTTGCACCTTGTATGTTGATTGCAGCTGCATCATGAAAAGATGGTTCAGTGTAAAAGTACTTCCTTGTTTGAAATTTAAACGTGTAAGGACCACTGCTAATTTTCTAATTTTAGGTTTTGCACCTTGTATGTTGATTGCAGCTGCATCATGAAAAGATGGTTCAGTTAAAAGTACTTCCTTGTTTGAAATTTAAACGTGTAAGGACCACTGCTAATTTTCTAATTTTAGGTTTTGCACCTTGATGTTGATTGCAGCTGCATCATGAAAAGATGGTTCAGTGTAAAAGTACTTCCTTGTTTGAAATTTAAACGTGTAAGGACCACTGCTAATTTTCTAATTTTAGGTTTTGCACCTTGTATGTTGATTGCAGCTGCATCATGAAAAGATGGTTCAGTGTTAAAAGTACTTCCTTGTTTGAAATTTAAACGTGTAAGGACCACTGCTAATTTTCTAATTTTAGGTTTTGCACCTTGTATGTTGATTGCAGCTGCATCATGAAAAGATGGTTCAGTGTTAAAAGTACTTCCTTGTTTGAAATTTAAACGTGTAAGGACCACTGCTAATTTTCTAATTTTAGGTTTTGCACCTTGTATGTTGATTGCAGCTGCATCATGAAAAGATGGTTCAGTGATAAAAGTACTTCCTTGTTTGAAATTTAAACGTGTAAGGACCACTGCTAATTTTCTAATTTTAGGTTTTGCACCTTGCATGTTGATTGCAGCTGCATCATGAAAAGATGGTTCAGTGTAAAAGTACTTCCTTGTTTGAAATTTAAACGTGTAAGGACCACTGCTAATTTTCTAATTTTAGGTTTTGCACCTTGTATGTTGATTGCAGCTGCATCATGAAAAGATGGTTCAGTGTTAAAAGTACTTCCTTGTTTGAAATTTAAACGTGTAAGGACCACTGCTAATTTTCTAATTTTAGGTTTTGCACCTTGTATGTTGATTGCAGCTGCATCATGAAAAGATGGTTCAGTGATAAAAGTACTTCCTTGTTTGAAATTTAAACGTGTAAGAACCACTGCTAATTTTCTAATTTTAGGTTTTGCACCTTGTATGTTGATTGCAGCTGCATCATGAAAAGATGGTTCAGTGTTAAAAGTACTTCCTTGTTTGAAATTTAAACGTGTAAGGACCACTGCTAATTTTCTAATTTTAGGTTTTGCACCTTGTATGTTGATTGCAGCTGCATCATGAAAAGATGGTTCAGTGTTAAAAGTACTTCCTTGTTTGAAATTTAAACGTGTAAGGACCACTGCTAATTTTCTAATTTTAGGTTTTGCACCTTGTATGTTGATTGCAGCTGCATCATGAAAAGATGGTTCAGTGTAAAAGTACTTCCTTGTTTGAAATTTAAACGTGTAAGGACCACTGCTAATTTTCTAATTTTAGGTTTTGCACCTTGTATGTTGATTGCAGCTGCATCATGAAAAGATGGTTCAGTGTAAAAGTACTTCCTTGTTTGAAATTTAAACGTGTAAGGACCACTGCTAATTTTCTAATTTTAGGTTTTGCACCTTGTATGTTGATTGCAGCTGCATCATGAAAAGATGGTTCAGTGTAAAAGTACTTCCTTGTTTGAAATTTAAACGTGTAAGGACCACTGCTAATTTTCTAATTTTAGGTTTTGCACCTTGTATGTTGATTGCAGCTGCATCATGAAAAGATGGTTCAGTGTAAAAGTACTTCCTTGTTTGAAATTTAAACTGTAAGGACCACTGCTAATTTTCTAATTTTAGGTTTTGCACCTTGATGTTGATTGCAGCTGCATCATGAAAAGATGGTTCAGTGTAAAAGTACTTCCTTGTTTGAAATTTAACGTGTAAGGACCACTGCTAATTTTCTAATTTTAGGTTTTGCACCTTGTATGTTGATTGCAGCTGCATCATGAAAAGATGGTTCAGTGTAAAAGTACTTCCTTGTTTGAAATTTAAACGTGTAAGGACCACTGCTAATTTTCTAATTTTAGGTTTTGCACCTTGATGTTGATTGCAGCTGCATCATGAAAAGATGGTTCAGTGTTAAAAGTACTTCCTTGTTTGAAATTTAAACGTGTAAGGACCACTGCTAATTTTCTAATTTTAGGTTTTGCACCTTGTATGTTGATTGCAGCTGCATCATGAAAAGATGGTTCAGTGTTAAAAGTACTTCCTTGTTTGAAATTTAAACGTGTAAGGACCACTGCTAATTTTCTAATTTTAGGTTTTGCACCTTGTATGTTGATTGCAGCTGCATCATGAAAAGATGGTTCAGTGATAAAAGTACTTCCTTGTTTGAAATTTAAACGTGTAAGGACCACTGCTAATTTTCTAATTTTAGGTTTTGCACCTTGTATGTTGATTGCAGCTGCATCATGAAAAGATGGTTCAGTGATAAAAGTACTTCCTTGTTTGAAATTTAAACGTGTAAGGACCACTGCTAATTTTCTAATTTTAGGTTTTGCACCTTGTATGTTGATTGCAGCTGCATCATGAAAAGATGGTTCAGTGTTAAAAGTACTTCCTTGTTTGAAATTTAAACGTGTAAGGACCACTGCTAATTTTCTAATTTTAGGTTTTGCACCTTGTATGTTGATTGCAGCTGCATCATGAAAAGATGGTTCAGTGATAAAAGTACTTCCTTGTTTGAAATTTAAACGTGTAAGGACCACTGCTAATTTTCTAATTTTAGGTT
Source organism: Platerodrilus igneus (assembly GCA_036346225.1). Lineage (NCBI taxonomy): Eukaryota > Metazoa > Arthropoda > Insecta > Coleoptera > Lycidae > Platerodrilus > Platerodrilus igneus. The sequence goes on from JARFIW010000125.1 coordinate 91,072, forward strand.
TTGCACCTTGTATGTTGATTGCAGCTGCATCATGAAAAGATGGTTCAGTGATAAAAGTACTTCCTTGTTTGAAATTTAAACGTTTAAGGACCACTGCTAATTTTCTAAGTTTAGGTTTTGCACCTTGTATGTTGATTGCAGCTGCATCATGAAAAGATGGTTCAGTGATAAAAGTACTTCCTTGTTTGAAATTTAAACGTGTAAGGACCACTGCTAATTTTCTAAGTTTAGGTTTTGCACCTTGTATGTTGATTGCAGCTGCATCATGAAAAGATGGTTCAGTGATAAAAGTACTTCCTTGTTTGAAATTTAAACGTGTAAGGACCACTGCTAATTTTCTAATTTTAGGTTTTGCACCTTGATGTTGATTGCAGCTGCATCATGAAAAGATGGTTCAGTGATAAAAGTACTTCCTTGTTTGAAATTTAAACGTGTAAGGACCACTGCTAATTTTCTAATTTTAGGTTTTGCACCTTTAGTTGATTGCAGCTGCATCATGAAAAGATGGTTCAGTGATAAAAGTACTTCCTTGTTTGAAATTTAAACGTGTAAGGACCACTGCTAATTTTCTAATTTTAGGTTTTGCACCTTGATGTTGATTGCAGCTGCATCATGAAAAGATGGTTCAGTGATAAAAGTACTTCCTTGTTTGAAATTTAACGTGTAAGGACCACTGCTAATTTTCTTTTTATTTACTTGTTGTTTTGATGAATAAAAATTCTGAAAATATTCCTTGTTTGAATTTAAACTTGGACACGCATTTTAATTTTTTTCCTTGTTTTGTTGCGTCTCTGAAAGTGGTTATTTAAAATTTTTTTTAAGAGGAACGTAATTTTTAATTTATTTTACTTTATGTATGATATCAGAAAGTGTATGTAAAGTACTCCTTTTGAAATTAAATTAAGACAGAATTTCTTTTTATTTGACAGTTATTGCAGTCTCTAAAAGTGGTTAGTGTAAAAGTACTTCCTTGTTTGAAATTTAAACGTGTAAGGACCACTGCTAATTTTCTAATTTTAGGTTTTGCACCTTGATGTTGATTGCAGCTGCATCATGAAAAGATGGTTCAGTGTAAAAGTACTTCCTTGTTTGAAATTTAAACGGTAAGGACCACTGCTAATTTTCTAATTTTAGGTTTTGCACCTTGTATGTTGATTGCAGCTGCATCATGAAAAGATGGTTCAGTGATAAAAGTACTTCCTTGTTTGAAATTTAAACGTGTAAGGACCACTGCTAATTTTCTAATTTTAGGTTTTGCACCTTGTATGTTGATTGCAGCTGCATCATGAAAAGATGGTTCAGTGATAAAAGTACTTCCTTGTTTGAAATTTAAACGTGTAAGGACCACTGCTAATTTTCTAATTTTAGGTTTTGCACCTTGTATGTTGATTGCAGCTGCATCATGAAAAGATGGTTCAGTGTTAAAAGTACTTCCTTGTTTGAAATTTAAACGTGTAAGGACCACTGCTAATTTTCTAATTTTAGGTTTTGCACCTTGTATGTTGATTGCAGCTGCATCATGAAAAGATGGTTCAGTGATAAAAGTACTTCCTTGTTTGAAATTTAAACGTGTAAGGACCACTGCTAATTTTCTAATTTTAGGTTTTGCACCTTGTATGTTGATTGCAGCTGCATCATGAAAAGATGGTTCAGTGATAAAAGTACTTCCTTGTTTGAAATTTAAACGTGTAAGGACCACTGCTAATTTTCTAATTTTAGGTTTTGCACCTTGTATGTTGATTGCAGCTGCATCATGAAAAGATGGTTCAGTGTTAAAAGTACTTCCTTGTTTGAAATTTAAACGTGTAAGGACCACTGCTAATTTTCTAATTTTAGGTTTTGCACCTTGTATGTTGATTGCAGCTGCATCATGAAAAGATGGTTCAGTGATAAAAGTACTTCCTTGTTTGAAATTTAAACGTGTAAGGACCACTGCTAATTTTCTAATTTTAGGTTTTGCACCTTGTATGTTGATTGCAGCTGCATCATGAAAAGATGGTTCAGTGATAAAAGTACTTCCTTGTTTGAAATTTAAACGTGTAAGGACCACTGCTAATTTTCTAATTTTAGGTTTTGCACCTTGTATGTTGATTGCAGCTGCATCATGAAAAGATGGTTCAGTGTTAAAAGTACTTCCTTGTTTGAAATTTAAACGTGTAAGGACCACTGCTAATTTTCTAATTTTAGGTTTTGCACCTTGTATGTTGATTGCAGCTGCATCATGAAAAGATGGTTCAGTGATAAAAGTACTTCCTTGTTTGAAATTTAAACGTGTAAGGACCACTGCTAATTTTCTAATTTTAGGTTTTGCACCTTGTATGTTGATTGCAGCTGCATCATGAAAAGATGGTTCAGTGTTAAAAGTACTTCCTTGTTTGAAATTTAAACGTGTAAGGACCACTGCTAATTTTCTAATTTTAGGTTTTGCACCTTGTATGTTGATTGCAGCTGCATCATGAAAAGATGGTTCAGTGATAAAAGTACTTCCTTGTTTGAAATTTAAACGTGTAAGGACCACTGCTAATTTTCTAATTTTAGGTTTTGCACCTTGTATGTTGATTGCAGCTGCATCATGAAAAGATGGTTCAGTGATAAAAGTACTTCCTTGTTTGAAATTTAAACGTGTAAGGACCACTGCTAATTTTCTAATTTTAGGTTTTGCACCTTGTATGTTGATTGCAGCTGCATCATGAAAAGATGGTTCAGTGTAAAAGTACTTCCTTGTTTGAAATTTAAACGTGTAAGGACCACTGCTAATTTTCTAATTTTAGGTTTTGCACCTTGTATGTTGATTGCAGCTGCATCATGAAAAGATGGTTCAGTGTTAAAAGTACTTCCTTGTTTGAAATTTAAACGTGTAAGGACCACTGCTAATTTTCTAATTTTAGGTTTTGCACCTTGTATGTTGATTGCAGCTGCATCATGAAAAGATGGTTCAGTGTTAAAAGTACTTCCTTGTTTGAAATTTAAACGTGTAAGGACCACTGCTAATTTTCTAATTTTAGGTTTTGCACCTTGCATGTTGATTGCAGCTGCATCATGAAAAGATGGTTCAGTGTTAAAAGTACTTCCTTGTTTGAAATTTAAACGTGTAAGGACCACTGCTAATTTTCTAATTTTAGGTTTTGCACCTTGTATGTTGATTGCAGCTGCATCATGAAAAGATGGTTCAGTAAAAGTACTTCCTTGTTTGAAATTTAAACGTGTAAGGACCACTGCTAATTTTCTAATTTTAGGTTTTGCACCTTGTATGTTGATTGCAGCTGCATCATGAAAAGATGGTTCAGTGAAAAGTACTTCCTTGTTTGAAATTTAAACGGTAAGGACCACTGCTAATTTTCTAATTTTAGGTTTTGCACCTTGATGTTGATTGCAGCTGCATCATGAAAAGATGGTTCAGTGTAAAAGTACTTCCTTGTTTGAAATTTAAACGTGTAAGGACCACTGCTAATTTTCTAATTTTAGGTTTTGCACCTTGATGTTGATTGCAGCTGCATCGAAAAGATGGTTCAGTGTAAAAGTACTTCCTTGTTTGAAATTTAAACGTGTAAGGACCACTGCTAATTTTCTAATTTTAGGTTTTGCACCTTGATGTTGATTGCAGCTGCATCATGAAAAGATGGTTCAGTGATAAAAGTACTTCCTTGTTTGAAATTTTGTAAGGACCACTGCTAATTTTCTAATTTTAGGTTTTGCACCTTGATGTTGATTGCAGCTGCATCATGAAAAGATGGTTCAGTGTAAAAGTACTTCCTTGTTTGAAATTTAAACGTGTAAGGACCACTGCTAATTTTCTAATTTTAGGTTTTGCACCTTGATGTTGATTGCAGCTGCATCATGAAAAGATGGTTCAGTGTTAAAAGTACTTCCTTGTTTGAAATTTAAACGTGTAAGGACCACTGCTAATTTTCTAATTTTAGGTTTTGCACCTTGATGTTGATTGCAGCTGCATCATGAAAAGATGGTTCAGTGTTAAAAGTACTTCCTTGTTTGAAATTTAAAGGTAAGGACCACTGCTAATTTTCTAATTTTAGGTTTTGCACCTTGTATGTTGATTGCAGCTGCATCATGAAAAGATGGTTCAGTGTAAAAGTACTTCCTTGTTTGAAATTTAAATGTAAGGACCACTGCTAATTTTCTAATTTTAGGTTTTGCACCTTGTATGTTGATTGCAGCTGCATCATGAAAAGATGGTTCAGGTAAAAGTACTTCCTTGTTTGAAATTTAAACGTGTAAGGACCACTGCTAATTTTCTAATTTTAGGTTTTGCACCTTGTATGTTGATTGCAGCTGCATCATGAAAAGATGGTTCAGTTAAAAGTACTTCCTTGTTTGAAATTTAAACGTGTAAGGACCACTGCTAATTTTCTAATTTTAGGTTTTGCACCTTGTATGTTGATTGCAGCTGCATCATGAAAAGATGGTTCAGTGTAAAAGTACTTCCTTGTTTGAAATTTAAACGTGTAAGGACCACTGCTAATTTTCTAATTTTAGGTTTTGCACCATGTTGATTGCAGCTGCATCATGAAAAGATGGTTCAGTGATAAAAGTACTTCCTTGTTTGAAATTTAAACGTGTAAGGACCACTGCTAATTTTCTAATTTTAGGTTTTGCACCTTGTATGTTGATTGCAGCTGCATCATGAAAAGATGGTTCAGTGTAAAAGTACTTCCTTGTTTGAAATTTAAACGGTAAGGACCACTGCTAATTTTCTAATTTTAGGTTTTGCACCTTGTATGTTGATTGCAGCTGCATCATGAAAAGATGGTTCAGTGATAAAAGTACTTCCTTGTTTGAAATTTAAACGTGTAAGGACCACTGCTAATTTTCTAATTTTAGGTTTTGCACCTTGATGTTGATTGCAGCTGCATCATGAAAAGATGGTTCAGTGATAAAAGTACTTCCTTGTTTGAAATTTAAACGTGTAAGGACCACTGCTAATTTTCTAAGTTTAGGTTTTGCACCTTGTATGTTGATTGCAGCTGCATCATGAAAAGATGGTTCAGTGATAAAAGTACTTCCTTGTTTGAAATTTAAAGCTGTAAGGACCACTGCTAATTTTCTAAGTTTAGGTTTTGCACCTTGTATGTTGATTGCAGCTGCATCATGAAAAGATGGTTCAGTGATAAAAGTACTTCCTTGTTTGAAATTTAAACGTGTAAGGACCACTGCTAATTTTCTAATTTTAGGTTTTGCACCTTGTATGTTGATTGCAGCTGCATCATGAAAAGATGGTTCAGTGTAAAAGTACTTCCTTGTTTGAAATTTAAACGTGTAAGGACCACTGCTAATTTTCTAATTTTAGGTTTTGCACCTTGTATGTTGATTGCAGCTGCATCATGAAAAGATGGTTCAGTGATAAAAGTACTTCCTTGTTTGAAATTTAAACGTGTAAGGACCACTGCTAATTTTCTAATTTTAGGTTTTGCACCTTGTATGTTGATTGCAGCTGCATCATGAAAAGATGGTTCAGTGATAAAAGTACTTCCTTGTTTGAAATTTAAACGTGTAAGGACCACTGCTAATTTTCTAATTTTAGGTTTTGCACCTTGTATGTTGATTGCAGCTGCATCATGAAAAGATGGTTCAGTGTTAAAAGTACTTCCTTGTTTGAAATTTAAACGTAAGGACCACTGCTAATTTTCTAATTTTAGGTTTTGCACCTTGTATGTTGATTGCAGCTGCATCATGAAAAGATGGTTCAGTGTAAAAGTACTTCCTTGTTTGAAATTTAAACGTGTAAGGACCACTGCTAATTTTCTAATTTTAGGTTTTGCACCTTGATGTTGATTGCAGCTGCATCATGAAAAGATGGTTCAGTGTAAAAGTACTTCCTTGTTTGAAATTTAAACGTGTAAGGACCACTGCTAATTTTCTAATTTTAGGTTTTGCACCTTGTATGTTGATTGCAGCTGCATCATGAAAAGATGGTTCAGTGATAAAAGTACTTCCTTGTTTGAAATTTAAACGTGTAAGGACCACTGCTAATTTTCTAATTTTAGGTTTTGCACCTTGTATGTTGATTGCAGCTGCATCATGAAAAGATGGTTCAGTGATAAAAGTACTTCCTTGTTTGAAATTTAAACGTGTAAGGACCACTGCTAATTTTCTAATTTTAGGTTTTGCACCTTGTATGTTGATTGCAGCTGCATCATGAGAAGATGGTTCAGTTAAAAGTACTTCCTTGTTTGAAATTTAAACGTGTAAGACCACTGCTAATTTTCTAATTTTAGGTTTTGCACCTTGTATGTTGATTGCAGCTGCATCATGAAAAGATGGTTCAGTGATAAAAGTACTTCCTTGTTTGAAATTTAAACGTGTACAACGCACAACTAATTCTTTATTTTGAGTTTTTGCACCTTGTATGTTGATTGCAGATGCATCATGAAAAGATGGTTCAGTGATAAAAGTACTTCCTTGTTTGAAATTTAAACGGTAAGGACCACTGCTAATTTTCTAATTTTAGGTTTTGCACCTTGTATGTTGATTGCAGCTGCATCATGAAAAGATGGTTCAGTGATAAAAGTACTTCCTTGTTTGAAATTTAAACGTTTAAGGACCACTGCTAATTTTCTAAGTTTAGGTTTTGCACCTTGTATGTTGATTGCAGCTGCATCATGAAAAGATGGTTCAGTGTAAAAGTACTTCCTTGTTTGAAATTTAAACGTGTAAGGACCACTGCTAATTTTCTAATTTTAGGTTTTGCACCTTGTATGTTGATTGCAGCTGCATCATGAAAAGATGGTTCAGTGATAAAAGTACTTCCTTGTTTGAAATTTAAACGTAAGGACCACTGCTAATTTTCTAATTTTAGGTTTTGCACCTTGTATGTTGATTGCAGCTGCATCATGAAAAGATGGTTCAGTGATAAAAGTACTTCCTTGTTTGAAATTTAAACGTGTAAGGACCACTGCTAATTTTCTAATTTTAGGTTTTGCACCTTGTATGTTGATTGCAGCTGCATCATGAAAAGATGGTTCAGTGTAAAAGTACTTCCTTGTTTGAAATTTAATGTAAGGACCACTGCTAATTTTCTAAGTTTAGGTTTTGCACCTTGTATGTTGATTGCAGCTGCATCATGAAAAGATGGTTCAGTGATAAAAGTACTTCCTTGTTTGAAATTTAAACGTGTAAGGACCACTGCTAATTTTCTAATTTTAGGTTTTGCACCTTGTATGTTGATTGCAGCTGCATCATGAAAAGATGGTTCAGTGATAAAAGTACTTCCTTGTTTGAAATTTAAACGTGTAAGGACCACTGCTAATTTTCTAATTTTAGGTTTTGCACCTTGTATGTTGATTGCAGCTGCATCATGAAAAGATGGTTCAGTGATAAAAGTACTTCCTTGTTTGAAATTTAAACGTGTAAGGACCACTGCTAATTTTCTAATTTTAGGTTTTGCACCTTGTATGTTGATTGCAGCTGCATCATGAAAAGATGGTTCAGTGATAAAAGTACTTCCTTGTTTGAAATTTAAACGTGTAAGGACCACTGCTAATTTTCTAATTTTAGGTTTTGCACCTTGTATGTTGATTGCAGCTGCATCATGAAAAGATGGTTCAGTGATAAAAGTACTTCCTTGTTTGAAATTTAAACGTGTAAGGACCACTGCTAATTTTCTAATTTTAGGTTTTGCACCTTGTATGTTGATTGCAGCTGCATCATGAAAAGATGGTTCAGTGATAAAAGTACTTCCTTGTTTGAAATTTAAACGTGTAAGGACCACTGCTAATTTTCTAATTTTAGGTTTTGCACCTTGTATGTTGATTGCAGCTGCATCATGAAAAGATGGTTCAGTGATAAAAGTACTTCCTTGTTTGAAATTTAAACGTGTAAGGACCACTGCTAATTTTCTAATTTTAGGTTTTGCACCTTGTATGTTGATTGCAGCTGCATCATGAAAAGATGGTTCAGTGATAAAAGTACTTCCTTGTTTGAAATTTAAACGTGTAAGGACCACTGCTAATTTTCTAATTTTAGGTTTTGCACCTTGTATGTTGATTGCAGCTGCATCATGAAAAGATGGTTCAGTGATAAAAGTACTTCCTTGTTTGAAATTTAAACGTTTAAGGACCACTGCTAATTTTCTAAGTTTAGGTTTTGCACCTTGTATGTTGATTGCAGCTGCATCATGAAAAGATGGTTCAGTGATAAAAGTACTTCCTTGTTTGAAATTTAAACGTGTAAGGACCACTGCTAATTTTCTAAGTTTAGGTTTTGCACCTTGTATGTTGATTGCAGCTGCATCATGAAAAGATGGTTCAGTGATAAAAGTACTTCCTTGTTTGAAATTTAAACGTGTAAGGACCACTGCTAATTTTCTAATTTTAGGTTTTGCACCTTGTATGTTGATTGCAGCTGCATCATGAAAAGATGGTTCAGTGATAAAAGTACTTCCTTGTTTGAAATTTAAACGTGTAAGGACCACTGCTAATTTTCTAATTTTAGGTTTTGCACCTTGTATGTTGATTGCAGCTGCATCATGAAAAGATGGTTCAGTGATAAAAGTACTTCCTTGTTTGAAATTTAAACGTGTAAGGACCACTGCTAATTTTCTAATTTTAGGTTTTGCACCTTGTATGTTGATTGCAGCTGCATCATGAAAAGATGGTTCAGTGATAAAAGTACTTCCTTGTTTGAAATTTAACGTGTAAGGACCACTGCTAATTTTCTAATTTTAGGTTTTGCACCTTGCATGTTGATTGGCTTCAGTCATGAAAAGTGGTTCCTTGTTTGAAATTTAAACTTGTAAGGACCACTGCTAATTTTCTAATTCCAGGTTTTGCAATTTGTTTGCACCTGCATTGAAAAGCTGATCATGTAAAAGATGGTTCAGTGATAAAAGTACTTCCTTGTTTGAAATTTAAACGTGTAAGGACCACTGCTAATTTTCTAATTTTAGGTTTTGCACCTTGCATGTTGATTGCAGCTGCATCATGAAAAGATGGTTCAGTGTTAAAAGTACTTCCTTGTTTGAAATTTAAACGTGTAAGGACCACTGCTAATTTTCTAATTTTAGGTTTTGCACCTTGTATGTTGATTGCAGCTGCATCATGAAAAGATGGTTCAGTGTTAAAAGTACTTCCTTGTTTGACATTAAAGTAAGGACCACTGCTAATTTTCTAATTTTAGGTTTTGCACCTTGCATGTTGATTGCAGCTGCATCATGAAAAGATGGTTCAGTGATAAAAGTACTTCCTTGTTTGAAATTTAAACGTGTAAGAACCACTGCTAATTTTCTAACTTTTAGGTTTTGCACCTTGTTGATTGCAGCTGCATCATGAAAAGAGGTTCTTTGAAAAGTACTTCCTTGTTTGAAATTTAAACGTGTAAGGACCACTGCTAATTTTCTAATTTTAGGTTTTGCACCTTGTATGTTGATTGCAGCTGCATCATGAAAAGAGGTTCTTTGAAAAGTACTTCCTTGTTTGAAATTTAAATGTAAGGTACCACTGCTAATTTTCTAATTTTAGGTTTTGCACCTTGCATGTTGATTGCAGCTGCATCATGAAAAGATGGTTCAGTGATAAAAGTACTTCCTTGTTTGAAATTTAAACGTGTAAGAACCACTGCTAATTTTCTAATTTTAGGTTTTGCACCTTGCATGTTGATTGCAGCTGCATCATGAAAAGATGGTTCAGTGTTAAAAGTACTTCCTTGTTTGAAATTTAAACGTGTAAGGACCACTGCTAATTTTCTAATTTTAGGTTTTGCACCTTGTATGTTGATTGCAGCTGCATCATGAAAAGATGGTTCAGTGATAAAAGTACTTCCTTGTTTGAAATTTAAACGTGTAAGGACCACTGCTAATTTTCTAATTTTAGGTTTTGCACCTTGTATGTTGATTGCAGCTGCATCATGAAAAGATGGTTCAGTGATAAAAGTACTTCCTTGTTTGAAATTTAAACGTGTAAGGACCACTGCTAATTTTCTAATTTTAGGTTTTGCACCTTGTATGTTGATTGCAGCTGCATCATGAAAAGATGGTTCAGTGATAAAAGTACTTCCTTGTTTGAAATTTAAACGTGTAAGGACCACTGCTAATTTTCTAATTTTAGGTTTTGCACCTTGTATGTTGATTGCAGCTGCATCATGAAAAGATGGTTCAGTGATAAAAGTACTTCCTTGTTTGAAATTTAAACGTGTAAGGACCACTGCTAATTTTCTAATTTTAGGTTTTGCACCTTGTATGTTGATTGCAGCTGCATCATGAAAAGATGGTTCAGTGATAAAAGTACTTCCTTGTTTGAAATTTAAACGTGTAAGGACCACTGCTAATTTTCTAATTTTAGGTTTTGCACCTTGTATGTTGATTGCAGCTGCATCATGAAAAGATGGTTCAGTGATAAAAGTACTTCCTTGTTTGAAATTTAAACGTGTAAGGACCACTGCTAATTTTCTAATTTTAGGTTTTGCACCTTGTATGTTGATTGCAGCTGCATCATGAAAAGATGGTTCAGTGATAAAAGTACTTCCTTGTTTGAAATTTAAACGTGTAAGGACCACTGCTAATTTTCTAATTTTAGGTTTTGCACCTTGTATGTTGATTGCAGCTGCATCATGAAAAGATGGTTCAGTGATAAAAGTACTTCCTTGTTTGAAATTTAAACGTGTAAGGACCACTGCTAATTTTCTAATTTTAGGTTTTGCACCTTGTATGTTGATTGCAGCTGCATCATGAAAAGATGGTTCAGTGATAAAAGTACTTCCTTGTTTGAAATTTAAACGTGTAAGGACCACTGCTAATTTTCTAATTTTAGGTTTTGCACCTTGTATGTTGATTGCAGCTGCATCATGAAAAGATGGTTCAGTGATAAAAGTACTTCCTTGTTTGAAATTTAAACGTGTAAGGACCACTGCTAATTTTCTAATTTTAGGTTTTGCACCTTGTATGTTGATTGCAGCTGCATCATGAAAAGATGGTTCAGTGATAAAAGTACTTCCTTGTTTGAAATTTAAACGTGTAAGGACCACTGCTAATTTTCTAATTTTAGGTTTTGCACCTTGTATGTTGATTGCAGCTGCATCATGAAAAGATGGTTCAGTGATAAAAGTACTTCCTTGTTTGAAATTTAAACGTGTAAGGACCACTGCTAATTTTCTAATTTTAGGTTTTGCACCTTGTATGTTGATTGCAGCTGCATCATGAAAAGATGGTTCAGTGATAAAAGTACTTCCTTGTTTGAAATTTAAACGTGTAAGGACCACTGCTAATTTTCTAATTTTAGGTTTTGCACCTTGTATGTTGATTGCAGCTGCATCATGAAAAGATGGTTCAGTGATAAAAGTACTTCCTTGTTTGAAATTTAAACGTGTAAGGACCACTGCTAATTTTCTAATTTTAGGTTTTGCACCTTGTATGTTGATTGCAGCTGCATCATGAAAAGATGGTTCAGTGATAAAAGTACTTCCTTGTTTGAAATTTAAACGTGTAAGGACCACTGCTAATTTTCTAAGTTTAGGTTTTGCACCTTGTATGTTGATTGCAGCTGCATCATGAAAAGATGGTTCAGTGATAAAAGTACTTCCTTGTTTGAAATTTAAACGTGTAAGGACCACTGCTAATTTTCTAATTTTAGGTTTTGCACCTTGTATGTTGATTGCAGCTGCATCATGAAAAGATGGTTCAGTGATAAAAGTACTTCCTTGTTTGAAATTTAAACGTTTAAGGACCACTGCTAATTTTCTAAGTTTAGGTTTTGCACCTTGTATGTTGATTGCAGCTGCATCATGAAAAGATGGTTCAGTGATAAAAGTACTTCCTTGTTTGAAATTTAAACGTGTAAGGACCACTGCTAATTTTCTAATTTTAGGTTTTGCACCTTGTATGTTGATTGCAGCTGCATCATGAAAAGATGGTTCAGTGATAAAAGTACTTCCTTGTTTGAAATTTAAACGTGTAAGGACCACTGCTAATTTTCTAATTTTAGGTTTTGCACCTTGTATGTTGATTGCAGCTGCATCATGAAAAGATGGTTCAGTGATAAAAGTACTTCCTTGTTTGAAATTTAAACGTGTAAGGACCACTGCTAATTTTCTAATTTTAGGTTTTGCACCTTGTATGTTGATTGCAGCTGCATCATGAAAAGATGGTTCAGTGATAAAAGTACTTCCTTGTTTGAAATTTAAACGTGTAAGGACCACTGCTAATTTTCTAATTTTAGGTTTTGCACCTTGTATGTTGATTGCAGCTGCATCATGAAAAGATGGTTCAGTGATAAAAGTACTTCCTTGTTTGAAATTTAAACGTGTAAGGACCACTGCTAATTTTCTAATTTTAGGTTTTGCACCTTGTATGTTGATTGCAGCTGCATCATGAAAAGATGGTTCAGTGATAAAAGTACTTCCTTGTTTGAAATTTAAACGTGTAAGGACCACTGCTAATTTTCTAATTTTAGGTTTTGCACCTTGTATGTTGATTGCAGCTGCATCATGAAAAGATGGTTCAGTGATAAAAGTACTTCCTTGTTTGAAATTTAAACGTGTAAGGACCACTGCTAATTTTCTAAGTTTAGGTTTTGCACCTTGTATGTTGATTGCAGCTGCATCATGAAAAGATGGTTCAGTGATAAAAGTACTTCCTTGTTTGAAATTTAAACGTGTAAGGACCACTGCTAATTTTCTAATTTTAGGTTTTGCACCTTGTATGTTGATTGCAGCTGCATCATGAAAAGATGGTTCAGTGATAAAAGTACTTCCTTGTTTGAAATTTAAACGTGTAAGGACCACTGCTAATTTTCTAATTTTAGGTTTTGCACCTTGTATGTTGATTGCAGCTGCATCATGAAAAGATGGTTCAGTGATAAAAGTACTTCCTTGTTTGAAATTTAAACGTGTAAGGACCACTGCTAATTTTCTAATTTTAGGTTTTGCACCTTGTATGTTGATTGCAGCTGCATCATGAAAAGATGGTTCAGTGATAAAAGTACTTCCTTGTTTGAAATTTAAACGTGTAAGGACCACTGCTAATTTTCTAATTTTAGGTTTTGCACCTTGTATGTTGATTGCAGCTGCATCATGAAAAGATGGTTCAGTGATAAAAGTACTTCCTTGTTTGAAATTTAAACGTGTAAGGACCACTGCTAATTTTCTAATTTTAGGTTTTGCACCTTGTATGTTGATTGCAGCTGCATCATGAAAAGATGGTTCAGTGATAAAAGTACTTCCTTGTTTGAAATTTAAACGTGTAAGGACCACTGCTAATTTTCTAATTTTAGGTTTTGCACCTTGTATGTTGATTGCAGCTGTGAAAAGATGGTTCAGTGATAAAAGTACTTTTGTTTGAAATTTAAAGGAACACTGCTAATTTTTATTTTAGGTTTTGCACTTGTATGTTGATTGCAGCTGCATCAAAAGATGGTTCAGTGATAAAAGTACTTCCTTGTTTGAAATTTAAACGTGTAAGGACCACTGCTAATTTCTAATTTTAGGTTTTGCACCTTGTATGTTGATTGCAGCTGCACATGAAAAGATGGTTCAGTGATAAAAGTACTTCTTGTTTGAAATTTAAACGTAAGACCACTGCTAATTTTCTAATTTTGGTTTTGCACCTTGTATGTTGATTGCAGCTGCACATGAAAAGATGGTTCAGTGATAAAGTACCTTGTTTGAAATTTAAACGTGTAGGACCACTGCTAATTTTCTAATTTTAGGTTTTGCACCTTGTATGTTGATTGCAGCTGCACATGAAAAGATGGTTCAGTGATAAAAGTACTTCCTTGTTTGAAATTTAACGTGTAGGACCACTGCTAATTTTCTAATTTAGGTTTTGCACCTTATGTTGATTGCAGCTGCACATGAAAAGATGGTTCAGTGATAAAGTACTTCCTTGTTTGAAATTTAAACGTGTAAGGACCACTGCTAATTTTTAATTTTAGGTTTTGCACCTTGTATGTTGATTGCAGCTGCAATGAAAAGATGGTTCAGTGATAAAAGTACTTCCTTGTTTGAAATTTAAACGGTAAGGACCACTAATTTTCTAATTTAGGTTTTGCACCTTTGTGATTGCAGCTGCACATGAAAAGATGTTCAGTGATAAAAGTACTTCCTTTTTGAAATTTAAACGTGAACACTGCTATTTTAATTTTTTTTGCACCTTGTATGTTGATTGCAGCTGCATCAGAAAAGATGGTTCAGTGATAAAAGTACTTCCTTGTTTGAAATTTAAACGTTTAAGGACCACTGCTAATTTTCTAAGTTTAGGTTTTGCACCTTGTATGTTGATTGCAGCTGCATCATGAAAAGATGGTTCAGTGATAAAAGTACTTCCTTGTTTGAAATTTAAACGTGTAAGGACCACTGCTAATTTTCTAAGTTTAGGTTTTGCACCTTGTATGTTGATTGCAGCTGCATCATGAAAAGATGGTTCAGTGATAAAAGTACTTCCTTGTTTGAAATTTAAACGTGTAAGGACCACTGCTAATTTTCTAAGTTTAGGTTTTGCACCTTGTATGTTGATTGCAGCTGCATCATGAAAAGATGGTTCAGTGATAAAAGTACTTCCTTGTTTGAAATTTAAACGTGTAAGGACCACTGCTAATTTTCTAATTTTAGGTTTTGCACCTTGTATGTTGATTGCAGCTGCATCATGAAAAGATGGTTCAGTGATAAAAGTACTTCCTTGTTTGAAATTTAAACGTGTAAGGACCACTGCTAATTTTCTAATTTTAGGTTTTGCACCTTGTATGTTGATTGCAGCTGCATCATGAAAAGATGGTTCAGTGATAAAAGTACTTCCTTGTTTGAAATTTAAACGTGTAAGGACCACTGCTAATTTTCTAATTTTAGGTTTTGCACCTTGTATGTTGATTGCAGCTGCATCATGAAAAGATGGTTCAGTGATAAAAGTACTTCCTTGTTTGAAATTTAAACGTGTAAGGACCACTGCTAATTTTCTAATTTTAGGTTTTGCACCTTGTATGTTGATTGCAGCTGCATCATGAAAAGATGGTTCAGTGATAAAAGTACTTCCTTGTTTGAAATTTAAACGTGTAAGGACCACTGCTAATTTTCTAATTTTAGGTTTTGCACCTTGTATGTTGATTGCAGCTGCATCATGAAAAGATGGTTCAGTGATAAAAGTACTTCCTTGTTTGAAATTTAAACGTGTAAGGACCACTGCTAATTTTCTAATTTTAGGTTTTGCACCTTGTATGTTGATTGCAGCTGCATCATGAAAAGATGGTTCAGTGATAAAAGTACTTCCTTGTTTGAAATTTAAACGTGTAAGGACCACTGCTAATTTTCTAATTTTAGGTTTTGCACCTTGTATGTTGATTGCAGCTGCATCATGAAAAGATGGTTCAGTGATAAAAGTACTTCCTTGTTTGAAATTTAAACGTGTAAGGACCACTGCTAATTTTCTAAGTTTAGGTTTTGCACCTTGTATGTTGATTGCAGCTGCATCATGAAAAGATGGTTCAGTGATAAAAGTACTTCCTTGTTTGAAATTTAAACGTGTAAGGACCACTGCTAATTTTCTAATTTTAGGTTTTGCACCTTGTATGTTGATTGCAGCTGCATCATGAAAAGATGGTTCAGTGATAAAAGTACTTCCTTGTTTGAAATTTAAACGTGTAAGGACCACTGCTAATTTTCTAATTTTAGGTTTTGCACCTTGTATGTTGATTGCAGCTGCATCATGAAAAGATGGTTCAGTGATAAAAGTACTTCCTTGTTTGAAATTTAAACGTGTAAGGACCACTGCTAATTTTCTAATTTTAGGTTTTGCACCTTGTATGTTGATTGCAGCTGCATCATGAAAAGATGGTTCAGTGATAAAAGTACTTCCTTGTTTGAAATTTAAACGTGTAAGGACCACTGCTAATTTTCTAATTTTAGGTTTTGCACCTTGTATGTTGATTGCAGCTGCATCATGAAAAGATGGTTCAGTGATAAAAGTACTTCCTTGTTTGAAATTTAAACGTGAAGGCCACTCTAATTTTTAATTTTAGTTTTGCACCTTGTATGTTGATTGCAGCTGCATCATGAAAAGATGGTTCAGTAATAAAAGTACTTCCTTGTTTGAAATTTAAACGTGTAAGGACCACTGCTAATTTTCTAATTTTAGGTTTTGCACCTTGTATGTTGATTGCAGCTGCACCATGAAAAGATGATTCAGTGATAAAAGTACTTCCTTGTTTGAAATTTAATCGTGTAAGGACCACTGCTAATTTTCTAATTTTAGGTTTTGCACCTTGTATGTTGATTGCAGCTGCATCATGAAAAGATGGTTCAGTGATAAAAGTACTTCCTTGTTTGAAATTTAAACGTGAACAGGACCACTGCTAATTCTTCTATTTTAGGTTTTGCACCTTGTATGTTGATTGCAGCTGCATCATGAAAAGATGGTTCAGTGATAAAAGTACTTCCTTGTTTGAAATTTAAACGTGTAAGGACCACTGCTAATTTTCTAAGTTTAGGTTTTGCACCTTGTATGTTGATTGCAGCTGCATCATGAAAAGATGGTTCAGTGATAAAAGTACTTCCTTGTTTGAAATTTAAACGTGAACAGGACGCACTGCTAATTCTTCTAATTTTGAGCTTTTGCACCTTGTATGTTGATTGCAGCTGCATCATGAAAAGATGGTTCAGTGATAAAAGTACTTCCTTGTTTGAAATTTAAACGTGTAAGGACCACTGCTAATTTTCTAATTTTAGGTTTTGCACCTTGTATGTTGATTGCAGCTGCATCATGAAAAGATGGTTCAGTGATAAAAGTACTTCCTTGTTTGAAATTTAAACGTGTACAGCGCACTACTAATTCTTTATTTTGAGCTTTTGCACCTTGTATGTTGATTGCAGCTGCATCATGAAAAGATGGTTCAGTGATAAAAGTACTTCCTTGTTTGAAATTTAAACGTGTAAGGACCACTGCTAATTTTCTAAGTTTAGGTTTTGCACCTTGTATGTTGATTGCAGCTGCATCATGAAAAGATGGTTCAGTGATAAAAGTACTTCCTTGTTTGAAATTTAAACGTGAAAGGCCACTCTAATTTTTAATTTTAGGTTTTGCACCTTGTATGTTGATTGCAGCTGCATCATGAAAAGATGGTTCGTGATAAAAGTACTTCCTTGTTTGAAATTTAAACGTGAAAGGCCACTCTAATTTTTAATTTTAGGTTTTGCACCTTGTATGT